>PVJX010002808.1:0-114103 GCA_004027295.1 Dolichotis patagonum | reverse complement strand
ACACACCTACGTGGTCTATAATAGGAAATCTTAGAGATTAATTCTGTTAATAAGCAGCAATTGCTATGTAAGTGGGCTTTTTGTAGTTTGGGTTTGTAATTGTTAGACACTTTTTTTGTTTGTTTTTGGTACCAGGTTGTTAGAAACTTTAAAGACAGGTTTTTCTGCCTCATAAAAAACATTTTAGCCCTGAATTCTACACTGAATGCAACTAATGACAAAGGAGCAACCTGTATTTTTCATTTTTCCTCTTAACAATCAGAGCCTAGGTAGAACCTTTTTTCTCACTCTGCTGTAGGGAATGTCTGGGGCCTGGCTTTATTTAGCCTTCACTTTCCAAGAAATCATCAATGTGTTCATCAACAGAGTTGCCCTGCATGTCTGTTTCTAACATCTCTGCTTACGAATATTAGATCTCCAAGACGACATAGATCTACATCTCCTTCCCCTTCACGACTGAAAGAAAGAAGAGATGAGGAGAAGAAGGAAACAAAAGAAACAAAGAGCAAAGAACGTCAGATTACTGGTAATGTTATTATATATACAGCCCTTGTTCAGAGAATTTCAGTCATGATAGAATTATAGAAGTTTGATTGTGTGTGTGTGTGTGTGTCTGTGTCAAGAATTAAACTCAGGACTTTGCTCTTAACAGGCCGGTGGTGTGCTGCTGAATTATATCCCTGGCCCTGTAGTTTAATTTTTGAACATTTAAATAGTAAGCTTTTTATAGTGGTCATTGCATATGGTTTTGAGATTTTAATTGTTTCTTAGTGAGTTGCTGGTTATGTTTGGTGCTTCTGATAGGGAATGGTGCTAAGAAGGGTAGTTTAAAATATGAGAATATTCTGTTTTGGAAGTGTCTTCAAAACTAAGTAATGTCACATCTGATAGTAGAAGGAGTCCTGCCTAAAGACTGCAAGGAGTGAGCACAGTCCTTTCTTTACCCTGTTACATTTTGTCTGAATTTTTTTTTAACATTCTGTCTGAATTTAAAAGGACCTTTTCTCATTAGATGCATCTTTGTGTGTGTGTGTTCTCTGCTAGTGAGATGGAATATCTCTTAATGCCTTGCTATTCCTCTTTGTATTTATTTATAGATGTGTTCAAAAATGACAGGAGAGTTTAAAAAATTGTGAAATTTTTCCTTTTTTTTTTTTTTTTTTTTTTGAGATAGGATCTCACTGTATAGTTCAGGCTGGTGTTGAACTCATTACTTATCCCAGGCTGGTCTCAAACTCACAGCAGTCCAAAAAATTGTTATTTTTGTAGAGGAAGACTTAGAAGGCAAAACAGAGGAAGAAATAGAAATGATGAAGTTAATGGGATTTGCATCTTTTGACTCCACAAAAGTAAGTAAAACATACAACCATTTAAACATTCTGATTTGAATTAATGTGTTTTGCCTGTCCCTTTTTCCCATATTCTTTTATTATCACTTTATCTTATGTGTTTGAAGGACTTTGAGAGCACAGCAGAGTAAGCACTGAACTGCCATTGGAATTCAGGGAATATTTGCCAGAGGTGACATGTTGGTTAGATCTTAAAGAACAAGTAGAGGTGATCAGACAAAGAAGAGGAAGATGTTTCAGGGTGCTCGGTAGGTGTGAAAAAGTAGGTGTGCCTTGTAGTTGTGAAGATATATTTTGGGAATTTCAAATTCAGTGACTGGTTAAAGGATGCTGATGAGATAATGATTGTAACTGAAGCTACAAATGGAAGTAGGAGCTGAATTATGGAGGGCTTTAGATCCCTTAGCCATGCTAAGAATTTTAGGGTTCATTCTTCAAGTATTGAACAGAAGAACAGCACAGAGGACAAATAGAAGGTGGGTTAGATTAGAGACAGAACAGTGAGTTGTGCATGTGAAAGATGATGCAACTAAAGTAATTTGAGATCTACTTCAGAGCCAGAGTAACTGGGGATGGGAGTCAGTTGTCAGTGGTACCTCTGAGGCATTGTACTGGAGAGCCTAGGTGATACAGTTTACCTGGAAGAGAATTACAGCATGGGGAGCTGCTGGGACATAGAATATTATGCAGTTGCCTCATGAAGATGACATTGAACAGCTGCTATGTATCTGAGCTTAGAAGGTGGTTGAGGATGGATTAGAGCCGTCTCATACAAAGAGATGAGGGAGAAAGAAGAGAGGAGAGAATGTAATGAGAGGAAGATATAGGAGAGGGTAAAAGAACAGAAAGATAGATATGGCAAAAATGGGAGATGGAGGGATATAAAGAAAAGAAATGGAAGGAGGGAGGAGGCCAGATGGAGAAACGGAGAGTATGTGGGAAAGAATTATTTTTAAAAATCTCTCCTAGAATTCTCAGTTTTTCTATTTGGTTTTTCAAATGGAAATTGAGATTTTTTTTTTTAAACTAATGTGATAGTATAGTGCAGGGCTTATCAGTTTTAAAATAATACTATATAACTTCATTGCAGTACAGAGGAATGACTGTTTTGAGATGAAAGATTAAGAATGAGCTCATTTTCTTTTTTTTTTTTTTTTTAAATCGGTACCAGGGATCAAACTCACGACCACGCACTTGCAAGGCAGGTGCTTGTGCCGCTGAGCTAAATCCCCAGCCCCTGAGCTCTTGTTCTTGCAGTGGTTATGTGAACGCCATTTTGGCATTTAATGCTGTTTACATATGAGCATTTTACCCCTCTGTTTTTTGGTGCTGGGAGTCCAACTCATGATCTCGTGCTTGCCAGGCAGGTGCTGTTGAGCTATTTCCCCCTTGAATATACCAAATTCTGGTTTCTTTGTTTTGTTTTGAGACAGAGTCTGATTATGCCTTGAGCTCATCTTGTAACCCAGGCTGGTCTCAAAAACTCGCAACAAGCCTCCTGCCTCAGCCTCCTGAATGCTGGGATTACAGGGGTAATCATGACTGTCTCCAATTCTGTTTTTTACAGAGTATTTTGTGAGTGTAATGGGGTATGTATGTATGTTGGGTGAATAAAAATATCCCCAAAGTAAAGCAGTTATTACTGTTTTTAGAAGAACAGGGAAGGAATTTGTTGAAACTATTTTCATGTTTGTTTTTGGTTTTACTATTACCTGATTTGTATTTGAAATTCCTGAAAATCAGGTATAAAGATGGAACTACCCTTCATAAAAATGTAGTCAGTGCTGAAGATGTTTGTTTGCAAAGGAAACATTAGATGAGAAATCATAGATCCTATAAAAATCATGGAGTGCCGTGTGATAGTTGATGTTGAGGATTTTTTCCCCTCCTGTGCTGAAGATGGAACCCAGGCCCCATGCACACTAGGCAGTTAGTTGTTTTACCTGTGAGCAGTACCCCCATGTCAGTTGTTTTCTAATGACTTCTGCGAGAGTGTTAATTTAGTTCATATGCAGTTGGCTTTATGACTATCAGTGTTAAGGTCGCTTACCTCATTCTAATGTTTCAGTAATGTATATTTTGTGGTATTTCCATCAGCGATCTACTGTTGGCCCTTTTTTAAACATGCCGGGAACTTAACCCAGGGTCTCATCACATGCTAGGCAAATGCGCTACCATTGAACTATACCCCAGCCCTGTTATAAGACCTTTTCACATGCCAGTTTGATTACTTTTTTTCCTTTCTATTTTAACATTCTTCTAGAGAGTTTCAACATTTGTTTATATTATTAATGGATAATTTTCTCTACTAACATTCAAATAAATCAGAATAGGACAACGTACAATTCTACCAAAGCTTCTAAAAATCAGTAAGCCTTTTTTTTTTGTGGTACTGAGGATCAAACTCATGACCTTGCATTTGCCAGGCAGGCGCTTATGCTGCTGAGCTAAATCTCCAGCCCTTCAGTAAGCCTTTAGAAATTGAATTTAATAAAAAGATTATCATTGCCAAGTGCAATGACACATGCATTTTAATCCTAGCTACTTGGGAGGGTAGCAACTTTTTTTTTTTTTTCGTGGTACTGGGGATCAAACTCAACCTCACGACCTCACACCTGTCAGGCAGGTGCTTATGCCACTGAGCTAAATCCTCAACCAGATAACAACTTTGAATCTGGGTAACTTAGTAAGTCCCTGTCTCAAAAAATAAAAAGACCCGTGATATGGTCTTTATGATAGAGCACTTGCCTAGCATGTGTAAGGCCTTTGATTCAGTTGCCAGCACTACTGAAAAAATAAGTATCATTTATTTGCAGTATTTCCAAATCATGCTTACTTCCTATTCTTAGGTCAGAATCATATTTCAGATGATTTGTTCAGTGTCTTCTCCGTTCCATAAAAACAGCTAAAAACGGAAGTAGAAAATTGAGTCCAGAATATTTCCCTTTTTGATAATTCCCTTCTCATCTAGAGTAGCTGTATGCTGTATCTCTTTACTCCCTTTCCCCTACCTTCAAATAAATTGTCTTCCTTTATTTTTATTTTTTATTTTTTAATTGGTACCGGGGATCGAACTCACAACGGCATGCTTGCAAGGCAGGCGCTTATGCCGCTGAGCTAAATCCCCAGCCCGTCTTCCTTTATTAAAAGAAAGACAAAAAGAAAGTTGAGTCCATACATACTTATTAGTCCTACTTCAAATCTGTAGCTCACCTTGCCCATGGTGTTAGGTCAGTGAGTCCAAATCTGTATTTTTTCCCTGATGCAGAAGGTATACCACACAGAGAGACTACACTCGAGTAAGTACTGATGGAGCGTGTGTGTGTGTGTGTGTGTGTGTGTGTGTGTGTGTGTGTTTCTTGAATTAGCTAGGGATGTTCATTTAGCAGTCATTTCTGAACGCCTAGGGTATGAGAATAGAAAGGAGACTCTCAGGTATATTCATATCCTTCCCTTAAGAAGTTTGCAGTCTAGCCAGGTGTGGTGGCACACGCCAGTAATCCCATCACTCTGGGAGACTGAGTTAGGAGGATTTCACTAAGCGTGAGCACCTTAGTGACTGAGACCCTATCTTAAAAAAGACTTCATACCCCAAGTATTGCAAAAAACAAACAAACCAAAAAAGTATAGTTTCGTAGGAAAAATAATACCATGACTCAACATTTCAGTAAATCTGGGCATGGTGGTGCACACCTGTAATCCCAGCACTAGGAAGGCAGAGGCAGGAGGATCGCCACAAGTTCAAGGCCAGCCTGGGATGCACAGCAAGATCCTGTTTCAAAAAACCAAATCAGAGGTTCAGGAATTTAGTTCAGTGGTGCAGCGCCTGCCTGACAGGCATGAGGTTCTGAGTTCAATTCCTGATACTCCCCAAAAAGAAAAAATCAAATCATAATCATAATAGGTAAAATGTATGTGCTGAAAGTATAGTTAATGTTCTTTAGGAGTTAAAAAAAAAGAAAGAAAGAAAGAAAAATATTACCTGGCTGCTGGACTGTTTGAATTGGCCCTTGAATGATAAATAAGAACCAGATAGTTGAAGATTAAATGGGGGCAAGGCAGGCAGTTTAGGCAAGAGTAGCAGCATGGTGGTAGGTGGGTAGTTGAATTAACTTAAGACTAAAGGAATTTGTGAAAAAGAATAAAGGTGTCACTGTTATAAAGACTAAAGTCTTAACAGCCTAATTGTAGTGCCCATTATTCTATATTCTGCTCCTTGCTTTAAAGATGAAAGTGTCAAGGCTTAAAAAAAAAACAAAGCCAAGGCTCATGCAAGAAATGGGGATTAGAAAAATGGAAACTATTTGAGCTGTGACTTAATATTATGAGCTAAGATTATAGGTTAAATTACGTGTGTCAGTTTTTCAGGACATAATGTGTTCAGTGTTTATCTGATTTCAGAACACTATTTGACCCAAAAAGGTTAGGATTTGCTACCGAACTTCCCATCATGGCTTGCACATGATACATGTTCTATGATTGTTTATTGATTTGAATATTGTGCTTGTTTTATGTGTGATTGTAAAAATGTGAGCAGAGTCGTTGAACTTGAGAGTTCATGGGATACCAGAATCTAAAATTGCTCTTTTATGAGACTTTTTTAATTGGATTTTGCCATTTAAGTGTGTCAGTGTGATATGCCTCTTTGATCTAGGTATCTCATGTGTCCTTCCTATTTTTTATTTACTGTTTTTCTCCAGGGAAAAAAGGTAGATGGTTCTGTAAATGCCTATGCCATAAATGTATCTCAGAAGAGGAAGTACAGGTATGCATAGACCCCTTTATGTTTGAACTATTAAAATCAATTTCACACTTGGAAAAAACATTAATGGGTAATCATGTTTACTTAGGAAATATAATAGTTTTCCATACTTGCCCTTATTTAAATGAAGTATCTTTCTTATGTTTTGGTATGTTAAAGTTGTTTTCCAGTTTATATGGACCAAATAGCTACTATAGATAAATGTAGTCAGCTTAAATGGTTTAGTAAGTTCTTCAAATAAATCAAAACTAAAGTGTTTGGGGTTTGATTTTAGTATAACTATAGGTTTAAAATAAATCCCTTCTGAACTGTTTACTTATATTAATTACGTAAGGATTTCAGGTGTATATTCTTCTGTTATAGACATACCTTATTTGTACTTAGAGTGGGAACAGACTGTATTTAATTCTATTTTTGGTACTGGGGATCGAACTCCCAACCTTGTGTTTACCAGGCAAGCACTTTGAGCCGCTGAACTAATCCCCAGCCTTTATTTAATTCTTAATGAATGAAAAAGTCAAGACACATTCAAACATTGCCCTCTTTTCACTTTTATCACTGATAAAAGACTAATGTTCCAATTAATTTAGATTATGAATAATTAATTTAGAGTGTCATGGGCTAAGGTTCTAGAATCATTATGAACAATGTTTTGTAAAATTATCTTATGGGGAAAATCATTGCAGTGTACTTGAAGTTGCTTGATATTACCTATTTTGAGTTTCTTTTCTATTTAAACTAGATGTTAGTGGTATGTAAAATAAGTATGGAATTTTAACTGTTTTGTTTTGTTTTGTTTTGTTTTGTTTTGTTTTGGCTGGGAGTGGGGCACTGGAGATTAAGCCCAGGCCCAGAATACTAAGCACTCTGCCACTGAACTACACCTCAGCCCTTTTTATTATTTTTTTAAAAGTCTTTGAGACAGTCTTACTATGTATTCCATACTGCCCTTGAACTTCGTATTCTCTTGTGTTGGCCTCCAGGTAACTGGGGTTATAGGTGTGTGCCACTACCTAACCATGACTCAGTTGGGTTTTTTGGTTGTTGTTGCTAAAGTCTGTAGAATCTTCCCAAATAATTTTGAAAGTATATTTGCGTACTGCAACTTGGAGTTTAAAGAAAT
Source organism: Dolichotis patagonum (assembly GCA_004027295.1). Lineage (NCBI taxonomy): Eukaryota > Metazoa > Chordata > Mammalia > Rodentia > Caviidae > Dolichotis > Dolichotis patagonum. Next base: position 106,869 of record PVJX010002808.1, on the reverse strand, counting down.
CCAAGGCTGGGGATATAGCTCAGCCGTACAGCACCTGCCTGGCAAGTGTCAGGTTGTGAGTTTGATCCCCAGTAGCAAAAAAAATAAAAATAAAAAAGGAAGAAAGAAAAGAAATCCAAAAGACTTTGGCTTAAAAGTAAAGTATGGGCTACAGGTACAGCTCAGTGATACAACACTTGCCTGTGTCATGGGTCCTATCCCCAGCACCACAAAAAGAAACTAAAATTAAAAGCTAGATGTGGTGGCACAAGCCTGTAATGCCAGTACTTGGAAGACTGAGGCAGGAAGATCATTGTGAGTTCAGGATTACCTGGAACTATGTAGTGAGTTCAAAGCCAGCTTGAGCTACAAGGCAATACCCTGTCTCAAAAAAAAAAGAAAAGTAAAACAATTTTACCTAACCCTTAGCATTTTAAAGGTGATTTTAGTTTAAACGCTGAAGGGTGTGTGTATGTGTATTTCAGATTTTAAAAAAATAAACAATGGTTTTCTCTTCTTATCATAGGCAATACATGAATAGAAAAGGTGGATTCAACAGACCTTTGGATTTTATTGCATGAGAACTAAAATATTGAAGAATGATTTTTTTCCCCCCTCATCTTGTCCGGGAGAGTGGATTTTGTATTTTGTATTTAATATGCATCAAAAACAGGATCTCAGTTCTTCTTTCATGTAAAGTAAGAAAATCTTATTTATGATTTCCTCCCAAAAAAGTTACTTTTTTTTTTTAAGAAATAACATTTGAGGCAGTCATCAGCCCCATATTGTTTGTTCTTATTCCTATGGAAGCTGTATATGTTTTCTTCTTGGATGCTTGTTAGAACTTTTTAAGAAACATGAAAGTAATTTGAGTGTGAATTTCTCCAATAAAGCAATATTTCTACCCATTTTATATTTGATAAATATTTTTATTACTAGGTAAAAGAATCTCTTTAGACTTTTTCACACACAGATTTAGACAACTTTGGTCCTTAGTTGTTTAAAAGTTGGAGGAAAAAGTATAGCTTCAGATTTTTGTGCTCCCCTCCCCCACAATAGCATTTATCGTTTTCTCCAATTATAAAAGGAATGTGTGTTTATTTTAAACAATACTTGGGAAAAAACAAAAATTAAAAGTAAAGTAAAAAGCCATCTGTTATTTACTCCCAGAAATAATAACAACATTAACATTTTGTTATATGCATTTCCAGACTCCCATGCATATATATGTATTTCTCACTTTCACCTATAAGATCAATATACACTTCTCTTTCTGTTACCTTTTTTTCCCATGTACTATGATCTTTTTTTTTTTAATACTCTTAAACACAGCATTTAGTAGCTACTTACTAGTGAACATTGGCATGTCTCCCATGACTTAGAATTACAATTAGAACTGGGACAATGGTCTCCATTACATCTACATTTTTGTATTTGATCCATTATTTACTCAAGTTCAGTTCTTAGGTATGATTTTACTGGGTGAGGATAAGTGGGCGTGTTATATGTGTTAGGTTTTCAATATGTATAACTAGAAGGTAAAAATCACTAGTAAAATATAGCATTCTTGTTTCATAAACATGCACAAGTAGTAGATGTGATTTTTTTTTTTTTATTTGCTTGTTTTTGGTTTTTTTTTTTTTTTTTTTTGGTCTTTTTGAGACAGGTCTCTCTATGCAGGTTAGGTTGGCCTTGAGCTCACTTTGTAGCCCAGGCTGCTCTCAAATTTGCAATGATCCTCCTGCCTCAGTCTCCTGAGTGCTGCGCCACCATGCCCAGCTTGAATTTTTTTTTAGTAGGTGTCATTTTTTTTTTAAAAGTTTCCTATCTGATAAAATAATAATATTTGGGTTTTTATTTTTGTTTAGTACCTAGGAAGGATAAATATTTTAAAAATACATTAGCTATATGTGGTTTTTGTTTTGTTTTGTTTTTTACTAATTCCACATCTTCGATCTGTTGCCTTGGCAAGTTTTTTTTTTCTCCATTTGAAGGCAAATGAAGATAATAGCTATCACCTACTATGTTTTATAGCTTGCTGATATTTGAGGCTCTGGGGTTAGATTTAAAATTTTATTTTAGAGGATAGTATAAATACATAGAACACAATTCAGATATTACAAAGAATATCTGGTGACAGGTTAGTTACATATCCATTCAGAGATATTTCATACATTCCAAAACATACATATTTTTATGTATCTTATTTTGTTGGATGACAGAAGCATACTGTTCATACTGTTCTGCACCAGGCTTCTGTTTACTTACAGTTCAATACTCAGTACTGAAAACAAAATTAAAATTAAAGAACATTTGTATTACAGAATACTATTTTAATATTCTAGAGAATATTTAGTGAAATATGATATGGGAAAATATAAGTGCAGAAAATTAGCTATATAGTGTGATTTCACTTGGTTATAAAAATGAGTATCTTTTTGGGTTTAAGGATAATTCTCCATCATCTATGATGGATACTACTGTTATAGTCAGCAAAACATAACTTAAAACTATGATTTCGTCAGGTTCTCTTAACTAAAGCTACTTGAGAACCCTATTCAGTAATCCTTATAGAAGCTGGATCACTATATGGTTTTCTTATTAATGACTCCCCAATTTAATTTAACCTTTATTATCCACATAATAAATGGATTTTTTTGTAGAAAATTTAAAACAGTATAGCAAATTCTTTTTTCTAAACAGTGGCCACAATCATAGCTCTCCTTCATTACTGATCCTTTGCATGTATCTTTCCCTAGTCTGTGCATGAATGTAAGCCACAGATTTGAAAATAAGAAAATATGTAGTTTGGACCTTTTTTTTCCCTTTTTGGTACTGGGTATTGAATCCAGGACCTCATGCAAGCTACAGCAAGTGTTCTAGCACCAAGCTACATCCTTAGCCCTTATTTTTTTTTTTTTTTTTTTTTTTGAGACAATCCCACTAAGTTGCCCTGCTGGCTAAAATTACAGGCATGTGTGCCACCATTCCTAGCTACTTTAAGCCTTTATTTAAACAAATAATACGTGAAAATCATCAGATCTTTCTGGGCCAGTATAAATGTAAATCTACCTTTTAAAAAAATTCCTGCTACAAAATGTTTTATGTAATGTATATCAGTGTTTTATTCATTGCCACATTTTTAAAATTGTATTTGTGGAGATGATTAAAATTTGCAAGGCAGAGTTTGTAGATTTTTTGAAACTTACTACCATATTGAGTGTCATGATACTGGAGTGTCCAAACTAACCACAAACAATGATTTTGATAATAAAGCAGAAACTTCTGGTCCTAAGTTTTTTATACTTCAAAGAACAAAATTTAACAAATACAATTCATTTTAATGTCACCATAGTTAGAAAGTGTCAAACTCAGTTATAAGTAAGGGGATTTGATTTCCACAATTTTGGAACTTTTTAGACACTTTGGGATGAAGTGTCACAAGTCTTTCCTGGCATCTGAAGTACTCACTGCAAGGGCATCCATCTGTCAGCAGCAATGAACCTGTTGCTCAACGCTGACATTAACCATTTAAATACTGTGTTTTGCCCACTGAAAAGACAAACCTAAAAGGAGGAGACTGGATCTTAACCTCCTAACACTCAGTAAAGATTTTCTGATAAATATTTAATATCTTTATATCTCTCCATTTTCAACTGTACATTTCAGTTATGTTCATTTTATCTTGATATGTGCACAAAGCTGTTTTTATCTGATGTTTATGCTATTACACAATTTTTTTTGGTTTTTGCTTTTTTTTTTTTTGAGACAAGGTGTCACTGTAATTCAGGCTAGCCTAGAACTCACTGCTCTTGAACTAGTGATCCTCCTGCCTCAGCCTCCTGAGTGCTGGGATTACAGGGGTGCACCAGCATACCTGCTACACATAGTTTTTTATTTAAAATTCTGGTCATAAAATTGAGGTTCAAACATTCTAGAATTTCCAACTTTTGGGAAAACCAGGCTGTGACTTAATCAGTCAATTCATACTTCCATAATGCTTTCAAAGCATTAAGTAGGGGTCTTTAAAGAAAACTGAAAACCTGCACGTCTTGTTTTAATTAAGTGGTCATTATATATACATTTTTGTAATACAATTTTTAGGGGGAAAAAAATCCCAATCCCCAAATCCTTTGTTTTCTGTTTACTCCTTCACTTCCAGTAGATGGCACCAAATACTCTTTGAAGTTTATAATACAAATTAGTGTGTTGCTAGCTAATTGATCATTTCAGCCACCAGGGAATCAAACAGTACTTTCTTTAATGTTACTCTAATGTTTATGTAACTTAGTTTTTTTGTTTGGAGTATAAACTAAGCACGTTGGAGTTTATTTGCTATCTCTAATACTTCAAACTTCCACCCCTCCTTTTCTGAAAATATAAGTGTGATTTTCAATTAGATTGTACAGGATGGGTCAGATAGCTCAGTGGGACAGTGTCTGCCTGGCAAGTACAAGGTCCTGAGTTTGATTCCTGGTACCAAAAAAAAAAGTGTTGCAGTAAGAGAAAATAAAAAAGGACATATTGGGCCAGGAGTATAGTTCAGTGGCATGGCACCTTCCTAGCAGATGTGAAGCCCTGACTTCCGGTTCCAAAAAAATAAAAAAAGGATATACTAAGTGTTCATAATAAAACTTAAAGAAAAACTATATAAAATTTAAAATATTAAGATAAAGAGCTTTTAGGAATATCAGTTTAGGTATTTTAATAAAATTTCATACATTTCACTGATTTTCAAATTATTTTATAAATAACATGCAATTTGAAAACTAAAACTGTTATCTCTCCCATCGCATTTCCAACTTTGTTTTGTGCATTTTTGAAAAACTTCATCTCAATCTGTACATTTAACTAGTGTCATATGCAGAACTTGTTTTTAGATCATTAACCATTTTTTTGTTTGTTTGTTTTTTTGGTACCGGGGATCGAACTCACGACCTCACGCTTGCCAGGCAGGCGCTTAAGCCACTGAGCTAAATCCCCAGCCCTAGATCATTAACCATTAACAGTGAAAGATGTGTTTCCTATATGTTAAGAATGATTTTTGTACATGTTTATTCTACATACTTGGTTCTCAAATTTTAATTTTAATGGGTTTATGAACCATTAAAAGATGCATTTTTGGGGGGTACTGGAAAAGGCCTTTGCATTTTATATCCGTATCCCTTTTTACTTATTTTTATTTTGAGACAAGGTCTTGCTGAGTTACCTAGGCTACACTTGAAGTTGGAATCCTCCTGTCCTGGCCACACCTGGCTAAAAGGCACTTTAAAAAATTTCCTGCCATAATTACATTTACACATTTAACCTTACTCAAGGTTTGAGTGTCAGTGTTCTGTGCCTCAGCCTTGAAATCTGTTTATCTGCCATGTCTTTAGTACAACTACCATGGGAGGATTGGTAGCTGAAGCGATGGGTAAAAAGACTTAGGATTCACTTCCCATCTCAAAGTCCTGCGGTGCAAAATGTAGTGGTTAACACAACTTACCTTTTGAGGTTATACAGAAGATTAGAAATGATGTACATAAATTACCTGACAGTAAGCAATTACTACCATATATTAGCAACAATGAATTTTTCAAAAAAGAAAGTCATGCTCTAGGCATTTAGATTTTGGGGATTCTCAATTTACTAATAGCTTTAGTTCTATTTTTCTTTGTCCTGTTCTACTTTTTAAGTTCGAGACCGTATATTATTGTAACATAGATCTCCAGCGCTTTCGTATAAAAAAATGTTTTTTGATTAAGAAAACAACTTTTGGGTCTGGGATTTAGCTCAGTGGCATAGGTGCCTGCCTCTAAGTGTGAGGTGGTGAGTTTGATCCCTGGTATCAGGAAAAAAAAAAAAAGATAACCTTTAACCTTTTGGTTCTGTCCACCTAATGTTCTAGTAAGCATTTATATTAGTGCCCCTCCAAAGCCCCATTTGTTGTCGTCGTGAAAAAGAGGACATTCTTTTGAATGTATTCCTCTGGTAGGAAGGGAAAGATCCTCAGAGAATCTTGGGGGTTCAGTTTTATTCTGTAGATACTAGAAAATTCTGAGCTTTTCCTCACTTGAGCGAGTTAGCTGCCATCCCTTCCCGATGCGGGCTGGGTAGTGCCTTTGGAGAGGAACTCAGTGCTGTATGTGCAGCCCAAGATTCCAGTGCTTTCACGCCAGGCGACGGATATTTAACAGGGTCGTGCTTTCCCCTCCAGCCCCCCAGCCACGTGGCGCCCGCTGGATTCCCTCCACCCACTGCTCCGTTCGCCAGGCTGCGTTCCCGCTTGGGGACTTGCGGCGGAGCCCGGGACCACCGGAGTCCCTGGAAGCGCAGAGTCTCCTGCGCTGCGGCTCCGAACCTTAACTGAGCAGAGCGCACAGTGACGCAAGGTGCCATCTTTCCATTCGAGGGACGCTTGGCAAGTCCCTGAAGTTTTCCCAGGAGACAGGGCCACAACAGGTCCGAGGCGGACCGGGAGGGGTCGAGTGCAGCCTGACTCCGCTGCGGCCGGTGAATCAGCACGGCCCCACTAACCAATGCAGAACTTGAAGAAGAGTAATCGGGCAGCTGACCACCAGCCACTCGGGGCCCGCGGAGCCTGGCGAAAGGTGATATCATTGCTGCTGGGAGTTTTCCAAGGTATCCACCAATGAGAGCCAGGCGAAGTGGCTTGCTTTCTACAGCTCTTGGCCAATACTAACAAAGCAAAAAGGCTGTCCCTATAGAACCAATGGAAAACGGAAGGAGCACGAGGCGGAGTTGCGAATCCTGTCACCAATTGGGAAAAGGGGGTGGAGCTAGGGCCTTGTCAAGCGCGGCCAACCAACGAAAGGAGCGGACTTTGAGGGGCGGAGCCTAGGTACCATCTACCAATCGCACAAAGCTAGGGGTGGGGCATTCTTTCAGGTGCCCAATGAGGAACGCAGCCGAAGCGGGCCTGTCAAGAGAAGGGGCTGGGGGCGGGAGGATGGTGAGTCGGGATAAACACTCCGCGGCGGTGGTGGCTGCTCTGCCCCGGGTTCTGTCACGGTGTCGGCGGTGCCCAGCTCACTGACCCCTTCCCCCTCCCGACAAGCGTGGTTGCCCAAGAAGCTCCTTCAACGCAGCTCAGCGGGGTCCACCCCTAGGTGCGGGTGTCCGGCGGCGAGCCTGTGGACAGTGGGGGTTGGTCCCGTGGCTCCAGCCCCCGTGCAGAATGGCGACGGCGGTTCGGATGAACATCCAGATGCTGCTGGAGGCGGCCGACTATCTGGAGCGGCGGGAGAGAGGTGCACGGGCATGGAGAAGGGTCTGGCCCGGGCTGAGGGTCCTAGAGAACCGGGGCCGGGGATCGGGGCGCCCAGCCTCTCCAGGGTGGTTGGAGACGCCAGAAGCGCGACCGCGAGCGCTCCCAACCCCTCCACTGTCCCCACGCGCGCTCTGAAAGGGAGGCCACCGCTGCCCACAGCAGTGAGCGGGGCGAGCAGGGGCTGCTGCCCGGGTCCGGCGCCTCTTCCCCACCCCCTCCGAGTGGGTACCGGGCCCTCGCAGCCAGTCCCCTCTGGCTTTCCTCACCTGCGCGGGTGCCTGCCTGCTCCCCCGCGGCTGGCGCCCGATCCCCCGGGCCAAGGAGCATTGCCTCCCCCGGCGTGGTCCGCGGATCTGCCCCTCACCTTCTCCCTAGGCTGGTCCCGCTTAACCCGCACCAACCTGCTGGACGTTAGCAATGGGAAACCCGGGCTTGGCGAGCTTAGCCACTTGCTGTGTCTTTCTCAACAATGAGCAGCTGGAATCTTTACACCTGCCCGGAGCAGGGGGTAGTCACACAATTTTAAAAATATATATATTGTTCTCAGAATTCCACCTTGCTCTGTTTAGTTATTTTCGCCGTGTTCTTTTAAAGAGAAATAAATAAATAAATGAAAAAGGAAATACTGTACTGTGAAAGGGGAGAGAGTATTAAATGTTCTGGGGCTCATTCATTAACTGGATCCTCCGGTTTTCTAGAAGCTGAACATGGTTATGCCTCCATGTTACCATACAATAACAAGGACAGAGATGCCTTAAAACGGAGGAACAAATCCAAGAAGAATAACAGCAGTAGCAGGTAATTTGGTAAATATTTCTTTCTCGTTTAGATTATATTGTAGGTGACACAAACGGCAGAATGGAAGTAGCCTGTTGTGATTATGATCCTGTAAATACATTAAGTGACGATCATGATTAAGTAATGCACACATGGTCTTAAGCCGTTGGCGGAAGCAGCCCTTTTGTATAAGTTGAGGGAACTGAAAAAAAAAAATGTTTTACATTTCTTTATGAACTTCTTTAAAATTTAACTTTGCATTTCTTCATTGATGAGTGAAAAAGCAGTGAAAGCTTCAAGTGAAATTAACAACAGCAACAATAGTTTGTCTTCAGAAGTTGCAGATTCAGGGCAAGTTTTCTTTATTTCAAAATGCTGGACATTATTCTCTTTTTTATAGTGAAAATTTTGTAAACATATCTGAGTTGGCATAAGTGGTAAGATTTTATATTTAGTATTTAAATTAAATACAATGATTTGTCTAATTTTTCACATCTATTTACAATAGCTACAAGGGATGAGATTAGAACCTATCTTTCTGGTGATGAAGGATTATATAACATTAAAATATTAATATGTTGTGTTATTTTCATCTTAGCCTCATAGATTGCCTTAAGTCTTTAAAATCTATGAATCTTACTAGGAAATATTAGTTCATGGTCAGTGAAATCCTAAGCATAGTTCCTTATATGTATAAATATTTCTGTTAATGTTATTGTTCCCTTTTTCCTCCTCTTTACCCTTAAAACATTAGGTAGGAAATATGTTGTATTAAGTCCATTCAGTTGTACCTTTCCTGCCAGTAAATCAAAATCATTGACATTTTCATCACTCATTTAGCATTCTTATCACTTCTTCACTCTCATTCCTAACTCTCTGCAGGTAACTATCTGAATAGCCTCTGGGGCTTCATACAGACCCCTCAACTTTAGACTGTTCCCACTTAAGCCTCAAATTCATTTGTCCTTGTGTCTTCTGTCCTTGGTTCACCCCATGGTCCTTAATGTTGCTGGAACCACAGGATGTGAGCAGCAAGCTTGTGACACACTCTTGATTAAGAAGGCATAAGGAGGATGAACCCAGTAATCACCTGGTGAATTTCCTTGTCCTCTCATCTCAACGTAACCTGCAGGCAGTAGCCAGTAGTTCTGTGCATGAGTACTGGGCCGCTGATGGGGAATGTTAATATTAGTTTGTCTTATGAAAAGGCATCAAAAAAAGTACACTGTGGTGCATTTTGTTACTGTATTGATTTTTAAAAATTTGTTTGGAAGAATTTTGAGGCCTCTTAGTTTATCTTCCTGGAAAAACATAAGTTCACAAACATAGTGGCCACTCATGATTTGAAGTTGTTGGATACCTTGAGGCTAAAATACCTTAATATAATGTATTTTTTTCCTAAGATTCACAGGAGGGTTGTAGAGGGATATCCTGATTGGGGGAGTGGAAAAAGAGATGCTGTTGAAGAGAAGTGATGTGGTGACCAAAAGGTGATTAGGAAAGAAAAATAATGAAGTTGAGAATTTCAAGAAATGAATTCTTTATCTTCTCTTTAATAACCAGTATTAAGCTGGGCGTGGTGGCGCCTGCCTATAATCCTAGCACTTAGAAGGCTGACGCAGGTGTATTGAGAGTTCGAAACTAGCCTGGGCTGCAAAGTGAACTCGGGGCCAGCTTGCCCTGCATAGTGAGACCCTGCCTCAAAAAGACCAAAAAAAAAAAAAAAGGGATTATTCTTGAAAAGTGACAATTACTGATTTTTAGAAAAGGTATAGCTTCTGTTAATGGGTGTGGTTTGCCTTCTATGTTTGTAGACAGAGGCTAATAAATACTAATTCAGTAATGTAAGGATTTCAGGGAAACTATGATTAAAATCTAGAGATGGTATCAATCAAATGTGAAGCAAGGGCAGATAGGTTCTTTTGTTTGTTTTTTCTGGGATTTTTGTTGTTGTTTTGAGACAATCTTGCTATGTAAACTGTTCTTGAACTCACTGTGTAGCCCGGACTGGCTTGGAACTCACAGAAATCCTCCCGCCTCAGCCTCCTGAATGCTGGAATTACAGGCATGGGCCACCACACACAACAAGACTGTACAGTTTTAAGTGTGATCACTTCCTTCATGACCCTGTTTGGAATGTCCCTTACCTGAGAAATAAGCAGACACAACAAGAAAGCAGGTTGACCCCTGGTTTTGTGTCAGCCTTATATCCAAGGCCACACATGAGTAGAATTTTGAACTGAATGAGGGGTAGGGAAAGATTGCTGCTGGTTTATAGAACTCTTGGATAACAGTTTATTCCTGTTCATGTGGGTTGAAAATGCTGTGCTCTTTTCTTATAGAGTCTGAAGGAGTACTTTTCTTTGAATGATAAAAAAAGATTTAGCCATTATATTAAACCTCTTGAGAACTGAAATGCCGTTTGCTTAACAGCTGCTTGTTTAAAAATCAAAAAAGAAAGAAAAAAGAAAACTCAACAAGAACAAATGAAATTGTGAATATTGATTGTTATGAAACTCTCCAAAGAACTACTGGAAGCTTGCTCTCTTTTTTACTGATTTTTTAAATGAGTTAGTAATTATTTAGAATTGAAATCTTGAGCTTTGTTTTTTGTTTTTGTTTCCTTAAGAGGTGAAGTCTTACTGTATGGCCCAGGTTCATCCCAATCTCCTGGGGTTAGGTGATCCTCCAACCTTCGCCTCCCAAGTAGCTGGGACTCAAGGCAGGCACCATCACATTCAGCTCTAATGTTCTGTTCCATTAGTAAAGTAGGCTGTGGCCCCCGTGTGAAAGAGGAGGTTCAGGACTTGTTCTTTTATGAGACCGTGTCCATATAGCTGACCTCATAGCAGGAGACTTTTTGAGCCAAGGACTTTCCCATTTCTTAGATATGGTGTAGTTTGATTTAGTTATCTTTTCATCAGAATATGTTTTTAAATGGTGAAATGTGCCCTTTATCAATGATTCCAGATTTATCAAATCTTCAGTACTCACATGGAAAACAGTTTTGACACAAGGTATCAATATGTTCTTATAATACCTTAATCAAAAATATAGATGCTTTCCCATAAACAGAGGTGACAGGATAGCTGTGTCCTAATCATGTTTGAAAGTCCTGCTTCTTATTAGTGACTAACTATTGTAGCAAAGCAAACACTCATCAGTAACATTAGGTAGAAGTATACTTTTAAAAAACGCCCTGTGTTTAACACTGGTAAGGAATCAAGTTTCTGGAACTGCTTTCAATGTTTAGAAAGAGTAGGTTTCCTGTAGGATTTATTATAAAGTTTATCTTGGGGATCCAGAGTTTTATATAAATCTGTCAGTCTGCCTATCTACATCTCTTCAAAGAATCTAGAATTTTTTTGATAAGAGTGCCTTGTATGATGGTATATTCACCTTCCCCTCCTCTACCTACTGGGAATGGTCCTAGTCTACAGATCAACAGAAATATTGACCAGATATTGTTTTTATCCATTTTAAAATCTGGCAGACTTTGAACTTATTATTCCCAGTTAAAAGTAAAATGCCACGTGTTTTAAAGCCAAAGGTTTATAGCACAGGCCAGATTCCTGTTAACTGTGGTGTCCTGCTGGCCACTAAAGGAAGTAAACCTGAAGAAAAATGTGAATAAAGAAGGATGAGAGAAGCTAGGTGTGGTAGTGCATGCTTGTAATCCCAGCACTTGGGAGGCTGAGGCAGGAGGATCGTTGCAAGTTGGAGACCAGCCTGGGCTACATAGTGGGCTCAAGGCCAGCCTGAACTGCATAGTAAGACCTTGTCTCAAAGAGTCAAAAAACAAAAACAAGAAGGATGAGGGAATGACCAAGTAAGTCATTAGAAAACTTTTATTAATTTAATTTAATTTTGTTTTTATTGATTGATTGATTGATTGTCTTTTTGAGAGCGTCTCTCTATGCAGTTCAGGCTGTTCTCAAACTTGCAGCGATCCTCCTGCTCAGTGTCCCAACTGCTGGGACTACAGATGTGCACCACCACACCCAGCAGTAGAAAACTTTTTAATTAACCAATTTTGAGGTCCACATATCATTTATCTAGAAAACTAACACTCTAAAAGTGAAAATACTGGCATCATTTTCTCATCTGGTTTTCCTCAAGAATAAAAATTGATCTTCCAAGGACCTAGTAAAAGAGACATTAGTGTTAGTCTAGAAATTTCCCACTTTAAGACAAATTTCTGCCCCCACACAGCAACACACTCCCAGCCCTCCCCAGCTGTGGTGTGAGTGAACTTGGTGATGGTGCCCTGACGTGAGTGGCTGAGCACACTCCAGGCAGTGTTCCTCCATGACCGCCTTGAGACTGTGTCTCGGCCGATTATGTCCCCACAGAATTCATGACCTCAGCCGGAGAATAAACTCCTTAACTGGTTACATGACAGAGAATTCCCATAAGAAAGGTCAAGATTGAGTTCTTTTGTAGGACTGGGAGATTCCTCGCGTTCACAAGTGGTTGGGGAGGAGGTGTGTGGGTAAGGGGGTACACTGACTGACTTGTGGCATTGGGGAAACCTGTCTATAAAATCTTAGACCAGACCTTATTTTCGAGGTCAGCCATAAACACAGTAATAATATAATTTCACCTACCACACCCTTCTTCCAAGCTCTATAATCACTACTACAGTGGCCACCTCACGATGCACACTTGTTCAGTAGGTTATGGACAATCATGTTATTCCCACTTTATAGAGGGATCAACCAAGGACAAGATGGTAAAAAAATTTATTTCATCTGTGGTACCAGTCGGTGACATGCTTTTGCCAGCCTACTGTTTTTATGTTGAAAAACTCTTCCTAAAATTACTTGGTAACTATTGAGCAAGTATATTTCAGGAGTTGTGATAGGATAGTTAATTCAGGGAGTTGGGAGCTTGAGAAAGAGGCTTATTTTACCATTTAAATTGGTATTCTAGTGAAACAACTTAACATAAAATTTTGGTATATGTTACCCTTAAAAAACACTGCAGGGCTGGGGTTGGTATATTACCTTCACTCTTTTAGCATAAAGAAAGCTTTGTGGTGTTACATAACCCAAATTCACATTGCATTGTGCAGCTGGTTTTTTTGTTTGTTTTTTGTGTTTTTTTTTTGTTTTTTTTTTTTTTTTTTTTTTTTTTTTTTTTTTTTTTTTTTTACTTTGTATAAGTAGACCCTTTTATGTCCTTTTAAAACACAATTGTTTTTCCACTAGGTTTTTTGTGTGTGTGTGTGTACCAGGGATCAAACCCATGACCTCGTGTTTGACAGGCAGGTGCTTGTGCCACTGAGCTAAAGCCCCAGCCTCTATTTTTCCACTAGGAAATGCATGCCTCTTAGTATGTCACTGCTTCTTGAACTCTATTTTAGATATTTACATTTATCTAGTTTTTCAAATTCTTTTCTTTAGTAGAACCCAGTGATACTTTCCCCCCTTTCTCTGCCTTCTGTCCTACCAACTTTGAAGAGAAAGAAGTTAAAAAGTTATATTGATGTTGAAATAGTCCTGTAACATGAGAATAATCTTATTTTCTTACTGTTCTCTCTTTCAGATCAACTCACAATGAAATGGAGAAGAATAGGTGAGTTGGGAGATTTGGAGGTTAAATACGGGGTGTTTTGACGCATTTTCAATTCATTAAGTGGTTGTTTTATGCATTCTGCCCACTGTAGCCCCTGATTTAAGAATTTACTCAGGCTGGCATAGGGGCACATACTAGCTACTAGGGAGGCTGAAGCAGAAGGTTCAAGGCCAACCAGGGCAACTGAGTGAGACTCATTCTCAAAATAAAATTTTAAAAAAGGGCTGGGAATAGAGTTCAATGCTAGAGCTCTTGTCTGCTTTGTGTGAGGTCCTGGATTCAATCCCCAGTACTGAAAATAAAAATTATTCAGGGTCTTCCTAAGCAGCATTGTCTATAAATCACTTATGTGGGTGAGGAATTTACCAGTCCTGAAAACGAAACCCTAACCCCTCACCCCAAGACCACTTGTAAGGAATGCTTTCGTGTGACTATTTCAAAATCTAAAGCATGTTAGATCATAGGGAATGTCACCACAAATAGCGTTTTTAAAGAATTACATGCTACCAATTGCATGTAAGTGTTGTCTTAAATCATATACATACATGAGTGTGTGCGTGCTTACATACCTGTCTACAATTTACTTGTGAATGCGGACTCTCTAAATTCAGGCAAATATGTGCCTGGCCGAAACAGGAGATGGTGGCCCACTGGAGGAGGCCTGCTGCCCTCTTGCCACAGGACTGAGTTGAATTGTTTTTACCTGATTTCCTCTTGCTACTTACTTAAATCTTTATTTTCCAAATCAAGTTACCCCTCCTTCAGTGATATAGCCTAGTGGTTCTTAGTGGAACTAGGCACATTAGATGCTTGCAAAATTTTTATTTCAATATATTTTTTAAAACTACTTTATGTTAAACACGTTATACACACACACATGTATTTTGGAGATATGATAACAGATGTATATCTCTGCTGATATAATAAGATAATTTTATTCTGGAAAATTTCACATATATAAAAGTACAGTGAATAATTCGTCAAATACTCTCTGCATCACCCACCGTTAATAATTATCAATATTTTTGCCAGTCTTCTATAACCAAAGCCATCCCCTCTCCATGGAATATTTTAAAATAAGTTTTCTATCTTAGCAAAGACTTAAAAAAAGCTTTTACTGTGCTGAAAAACAATTAATGATAATTCTATATGAGGCTTTAAAAAAATACATAGACCTTGCCCCTAGCAATTCTGCTTTAACTGGTTTGGATTGGGATTCTGCACTTGTGTGTTTTGGAAGCTCCCCAGATGATTCTCATGTGCAGCCGGGGCTGAGAACCAGTGAACAGCCTCACTCTGGTCCCTGAGCTCCCGTCAACTGGAAGTGCAGGACAGCCATCCAAACCGGATGGCTTTCTCAGTGCCCCCCATGGACAAGGAGATAATATGCAATGACGGCTCTATAAATACATGTGGTTGTTTCCTGCAAATCCTTGTTGAAACAAGAGCTTGACTCTGAAAGTCTGGATCTGAATGATATTTATGTTTTGCCAGTGAAAGGACAGGTCAGGCCTTTACCAGGAAGACAGTACCTTGGAAGAGGGCTAACATTTAGTTCTTCCACTGTAGAATTTCATATATGTGAGAGGGTGTGTGTGGTACAGATTGTACTTCTCAGATATCTTCTTCCCTTTTTATTGCTCTGTGATTGATGTTGACCATGGGTATTAGTACTTTCCTGTCATTGGGACAAAATACCTGGCACCTGAAATTTAAAGGAGGAAAGATTTACGTTGGCTTGGGGTCTCAGTATGTTCAGTGTGTTGTTGACAGGTTCCAGGGCAGGAATATATGATGACAGAAATGGTTATGGAAAGCTGCTCACACCAGGATGGCCCAGAAAACAGAGAGAGAAAGGAGGAGCCATGAATGCACCCTGCCACATCACACTCCTAGGAACCTACCCCCTCCAGTCAGGCCCCACTTCTGAACATGAGTCTTTGAGGGATCTAACCCATAGCATTCTCCTTGTGGCCCTCCAAAGGTTCATGACCATGTCATTATGTAAAATGCATTTAGTTCATCTCTAAGAGTCACCAAAGTTAATAGTTTCACCATTGATGAAAAGTCAAAATCCAAAGTCTTCTCTGAGACTGAAACAAACTCAGCTGTGAGTCCCTGCAAAAACCAAAAAGAAAATTAAATATTTCATATAACGGCACAGGGTAAACGTTCCCATTGCAAAACAAATTGGGATAGAAAGGAATGGACCAAAGCAAGACTGAAAGTCAGTCAATAGGGCAACATTGAATCCTAGTAGCATGTCCAGCACCTGGGGCTACTTGTGACAAGACGTGAATTCCCAAGGGCCTGGGCAGCCCTGCCATATGGCCTTGCTGCTTGCAGATCATATAGTCTCTCTAAGACTGACTGTGCTCAATACCTGTGGCTTTACTCAGTAGATGATTCATGTTTCTGGCATCTCCAACTTCCTGGGGTCTCCACTGCACCCTTGGCTTCACTTGCACAGCTTAATATACTACCCTGTCAGGAGCACATTGCCTGGCTTCTTAGGCCTTCTTTTAAAATCTAGGTAGAAGCCTGTGTGGTGTCACAACTCTTACATTCTACATTCCTGAAAAACTAATGCCATGAGAATGATACCAAGGTCTGCTGCCAACTTGAGTGATAGCCAGTTCTCCTTAACCATGGCTGCAGTGGCCTTTGAATGCTGGATAACTGATCATGGGGAAATGAATTTGGGGGAGCCAGTTCCCTAGATAAGCCCTTCTTAAGCAGAGTGCCCTGGGACTCTCTTTTCAGATGAAAAATGTACATGTTTTTTGCGTCTTTGAGCCTATAATGGGTGATGTCTTTCTGTTTCCAAAGATGCCTTCAGATCATGTTTCCTATTGCTCTGATGCAAAGTATTTGGATTTTTTAATGCTAATCTTTTCAGGAGTGATGCTCTCCTTGGCCCCAACATTACGGGTACTTCCTTTCTGGCCACCAGCAAGATTTTCCACTTGTCTCAGTTCTGATTTTTTTTTTTTTTTGTACCAGGGATTGAACTCATGAGCTGGTACTTACCAGGCAAGCACTTAAGCTGCAGAGCTAAATCCCCTGCCCTCAGTTCTGTTTTTCGCTCCTGATTTTCATTATAAATCTGGCTGAAACCCAGCAGTACCCATGCCACAACATGAACATTGCATGGCCAAAATTTCCTCCACCAGGTCACTACCTTTACACTCAGCCCATCAAAAGGTCTTAGGATATGGGTAAAACTGACAATTTGCCAAAGTGAAACATACACAGCCTCAGATTCAATTCCCAACTGAAACAGATTGAGCCTGGACTTTATTGTCTACATTCCTATTGCATTCTTATCTTCTGAGCTCCAACTGGAATCATCCATTAAGCTCTGTTTATAGCAAGGTAGAGATCCTGTAACTTGCTTCCCCAGAGTTTTCCAAATTGGCAAACAAGTTCCAAAGGTTCTGAACCACATGGTCAGAATACAGTCACAGCAACAACTCCACTCTCAGTACCAAAGTCTGTATTAGCTATTTTCCTATTGCTGGGACAAAATACCTGGCACCCACAATTTAAAAGAGAGATTCACTTTGGCTCACAGTTTGACTGGGTTCAATCCATGTTTGGCTGACTTCAGGGCAGAACAACATGATGAAAGACCAGGTGGAGAAAAACTGCTCACGTCATGGTGGCCGGAAACAGGAAGAGAAGGAAGAAGCCAGGCCATGAACACACCCTTCACCACACCCAAGTCACCAGTGACCTGCCACCAGTGACCCGCCCCTTCTGACCAGGCCCCTCTGACAAGGCCCCACATTTGAACATGAGGTTTTTTGGTGGGACACTTTAGGTCTAAAGCATAACACCATGTTTTAATTCGGAGCTTCCTTTGTGCTTCAGGAATTCACATATCATGAACTACAAACTGTGGTACTTCTTGTTCTCATCATGAGATCTCTCCCTTTTTCCAGCCTTTGCAGTAAACTTCATAAACTGAATCTATTTCTGCCAAGAAGCCTTCTAGTTCTTCTCCCCTCTAACCTTACACTTAGGTATTTATTTGTATTATTATTAAAATGTTATCCCTTCAAGTAAAGGTTTTATGCCTATTACCTCTTCAGGAATGCTACATAATGTCAATATGTTATTTATTTTAGCAGCTAGAGAATGAGATATTTCTTTTTTTTTCTTTTTCTTTTATACAGAGTCTTGCTTTTAGTTTAGGCTGACCTTAAACTCACTATGTACCCTGGGCAGACCTCGAATTCACAACATGCCTCCCAAGTGCTAGGATTGCAGACATGTGCCACCATGCCTGGCAGTGATAATTTATTTTCTGCCTAGTGTGCAGAAATAGTCCTTACTGGGTATTAAATGAGTTCATACTAGTGAGGTCCTCATCCCACAGAAATGTGTGGTTTGTCTAATGAGATGGATTGTTGCATCTAATACATTAAGCACTAAGATTGAAATATGTACAAGACTCTGTAGAGGCAAAAACTCTAGAAAACTGGGTTTGATGTCTCCACTGGACTTGCTGCTTATAATTTAGATTGCTTCCATATGACCAGCCAACTACTGCTTACTTCTGAAGGATTGTTTTCTGCTTTCTTCATTTTCCTTTCTTTTTGGAATTTGGTCTTATAAGGTCTTAATAATTCATTCTCTGGGCTGGAACATGTGAACAAAAAAGAAAGAAGTTAAACTCAATTTATTTAATTTAACCAAGCATTGTTGGCTGCAGTCCAGGGAAGGAGGTTAAGTCGTTAAGAGTTTTCTCCCATGTCAGTGCAGATGCTTAAGAATCTTTGAGGTCAGTTAAACAGCTACTTGTGTAGTCTCCCCAGCTTTGGAAGTTGAATCCTATGAAGAATACCACTCTGCTGAACGTTAATAAATATACTTTAGCAATTTCTTTTAACTTCAAAACAATATGTGAAAAGATTGCCAGGGCTCTCAAAACAAACAAATAAACAAAACAAAACCCACTTAGGACAAGAACTTCCAAAATAGGAATTTTTTTTTCTCTTTGATGTTGCAGAATTGATTATACTCTGGTTAGTGTTTTTAGACAGAAACCTTTTCTGTAGCACTTTAGAGATCCTAAATAATTATGTTAACTCTAGGTTATCAGAATTCCACCATGACAGTGTTGTACTCAACACTGACACTTTTAAATAGCTGATGGGAAGATGAAAGGAGAGACATGTAGAGTGGCAGTGGTGGTATTTTCCACTCAACAGAATTGGCATTTGTTGAACACCTAAACTGCCATGCACTGGGTGCTGGGAGTGCAGAGCCCGGGAAATACCAGCCCCCTGCCAGAGGGAGGCTTCCCTATCACTCCCGAGGGAGCCCAGCTGTTGGCCCGCGGCCTGTATGTCTCTGCAATTTAACTAACTTTCAGAGACTAGCTTCCCAAGGAAGTACCCTTGGCTTATCGTTTCCTTTTTATTTTTTAAAAATTAAACCAATCTTGTGAAAATTTGAGAAATATAGAAAGTAATATTAAACATTAAGTCAGCCATAATTTTGGAAGTCAGATAAAACCAATAGAACTTCAAAATTTGAAAAAATTACTCTAAAATACAGTTTGGTCTAGAAAACTCAGAAAAGTACAAAGGATATAAAAATGACCTATAAGAGGTTCTACAAATGTTAACAGCTGCTGTTTGTTCTATATCCGTTGATATCTTTGTGCATATTTTTACCAGCAAGTCACATGTTAAATAATTTGTAGCTTCTTTTCAATTTATGTTGTGAACATTTTCAGATGTTATTAAATTTCCACTTCTAGCAATACTTTTAGTGAATGCCCAGTATTAGGTTATATGGATATATCGTTACTTGTATAGCCAATTTCCTATTTTAGGTCCTTTGTAGTATTTTGCTAATATAATCAATGTTTCCTTAAACTACCTTGTAGATAACTCTTTATCAGTGTCATTATTTCTGTAGGATAAATTTATAGTGGTGGAATTAATGGTATGTACCTGTTCATGGGCTTTGGTGTTGATGGCTGGATTGCCCACCAAGTGTGTGACAGTATTTTCCTTGTACCTTCACAAGTTAATGTTATATAATTTAAGAGCTTTATGGGTCTGATAAGTGAACAGTAAAAACACCCATAGGCAACTTGTTTTATTTTGCATTCTTACATTTCTAGCATGGTCGAACAGTTGTTAAGTGTATGTATGTGTATGTGTGTGTATTGCCTGTTAAAAATAACTTTTGCCTAGTTTCCTACTTAGAAGTTTATTCTTTACTTTTAAGATATTCTGTAACCTAATGGATGTATGTGAGAAGTATTTATTACCTCTCTCCCTGTCACATACTTGTCCAGTTTATCATTTACCTTCAGGAAATCAGTCTTCTCTCCCTGATTGAAGTTGCTGCTTCTGGTATATACAGAGCTCAAGTTTATGGCTGAGTCTATTTCTAGATTTGCCATTATAGTCCACTGACCCCTCTGTTCGTTCTGTGCCAATAAACAGTATGTTTTTCTTTTTTTACATTAGATTTTGTTGGTGCACTTCAGATACACATAACAATCACATTCATCATACAGAATCTGCACCTGTACATGATCTAACTTGGTTTTTTTGTCCCTATTCCCCTACCCTCCCTACAACCCCTCTTCCCCTCCCCATTTACAAAGCTTTGAATAAACAGTATTTTAAATCATTTGGATTTATCATGCACTTCCGAATCTGGTACAGTAAATCTCCATTCTTCCCTCCATTCTCCCTTCTTTTCTTAGCTACTATCACAATTTTGTTTTGCTTTGACAAATTTTTAACTAACCTACCAGTTCCCTGTCACCAATACTCTTTCAAGATTTTAAAAATTGCGATTGCATAATTCCTGTATAAAGTTTGTGCTTATGGGGGTCAGGGATATAGCCCAGCAGCACAAGTGCCTGCCTGGCAAGTACGAGGTTATGGGTTCGACTGCTGGTTCTTAAAAAGAAAGTTTATGCTTACATATTAGATCTTTCCATTTGGGATATGTATGTGTCTTAATTTATTCACACCTTTTTTCTTTTTAAAAATTATTCATGTTAGTACATGTTTATAGCACATACTACATGTTATATTCATCGTGGGGAGCTGGTACATGTGCATAACACGTCTTAATTCTTTTTACTTCCCTTCCCTTCCTTTCTCTCCCTCCATCTCTTTTTCTCCTACTGTCAAAACATCTACCTCACAACTCTTTTCTGACTCTAAGTGAAGTTTTATAGTGTTTCCACATAGATCTTGCACATGTCTTAAAAAACATATTTCTGAGATTATGTATTTTTAGATTGCTATTGGTCACTCATCCTGGTTAACTGATGACTGTTAGAA
This sequence comes from Dolichotis patagonum, assembly GCA_004027295.1. Taxonomy (NCBI): domain Eukaryota; kingdom Metazoa; phylum Chordata; class Mammalia; order Rodentia; family Caviidae; genus Dolichotis; species Dolichotis patagonum. The sequence continues at coordinate 85,941 of PVJX010002808.1, read as the reverse complement.
TGTAGGAAATCTTTGAATCTTTTACTATGTCTCCTTTTTTGATGTGTTCTTTTATTAATGATAATTCTGCTACTACTTTCTCCTAGCTGGGAATCACTTTGGTTTAAATGCTTTTCAATAAACTATAGCTAGTGGAGACCAAGAGAATGCATGTACACTGCAGCCAATAGGTCAGGAGTCAGGTGCTAGAAGGGACTCTTTCAAAAGAAGGCTCTGGAATCTCCTTTAATAGGAGGCACCCATTTTTCTGGAATGGTACATATACAGGGCTTGCTACAATTAGACAGCTGGTCTAGAGAGATTACCTCTGTCAGAGTCTTCTGACCCTGTGACAAAAGATTTTTGTGTGTGCTCTTTGGGGAAGACTCAGCAGCCTGATCTAAGCTATTATTTCCATTTGGCCAAACAGAATTTTAGTGGCATCTGGTCTGACACAAGAGAATCAGGTCTCTTCTGGCAGAGTGTTCTGCTGATCACAGGTCGCTATAGTTGAGTTTTTGTTTTTGTTTTTTGGAGTGTTTTTGGTTGTTGTTGTTGTTGTGTTTTGTTTTGACTTTTCAAATAACCAAGTTCCTTCTATCGGAAGGGCCGAGGCCTGCCTTTTGCATAGGGCCTTACCTGTGGTATGCATTGCACCACCTTTACTGCTTCTGGACTTCCTTGACCACATTCAGATTTCAGTCTAGGATGTTGTAACAAATCCGCATATGTTGCTACATGGGGTGAAGGTACAGCTTGGTTATTACAGAGGACAGATACAGGAGTCAGTTTGCAATTCCACCACGCTGATATTAAAGAGGAGATATATATACTGGAACAATTTCTCTTTCCTGTACCATACTTCTTGGATAGATAAATCTTGACCTTGGAGGCACTTGGGGAGGCGATACATGCTTGTTATTTGGTCAGTGTCCAGGCCCCTACCTGAAACACTTAGTATTCCCTCACTTTTGTCATAGGAATTAATAGAGGATAGGCTAGCACTAGCAAGTATTAATTATAATATGTATTTTATATTTAAAAATTAGCTCTGGAAAGGAAATGTTAATGAGGTATAGTTATATATTTAGAAGAGATAATCTTACATCTTCAAATTGTGGCCACAACAAATTATTATTTATGCATTATTCACTGGGTATATTACTACCTTTGTATTTTCCACGCAGATTTATCAGCACAATTGTAATAAATCTTCAAAACCTTGCAGAGTTCAAATTAAGTTAGTAGAATGAAACATTTGGCAATTGTTTATCAAAGCACCCTGACACCAGAGATCCTTTAGACAAAGGAGAAATGTACTTTTTCCCTTATGAAGCAAGACTTACAGTCTTCACTTGGATGTTTGTTTGTTTGTTTGTTTAACTCAGTAAGCCTTTGTTCTCAACCCTGAATCTGTTGTCACCCCTAATCATTTTAGGGAGTTAATTTTTATTCCCTAAAGACTTGTTTCTATTGTTGTGTACCTTCTTTCTTGTACTCTGCAGATTATACCTACCTCTATCTAAAATTGTTTTCATTCAGCCTCCAGGTAGCCAACAAGACTTACAATGGTATGTCTTTGGTTAAGTCTGCCCACACCGAGGTAGGAGATGAAACAGTGAAACCTCACAGTTAAATAGATTAGTCTTTCTTTTCTGGCTGATAATCTTATACACAATTTTAATGAAAACTAGTACTCAGTAAGGTCATGTATGTCATTAAGTGGGATTTTACTCAAAGAGAAAGGTATGAACTACTAAAAATACTGGATTCTACTCTTAAGTGTTACTGATTCGTTATTATTTGTACACCCCAGTGGTTAGCAAAAAGTGGAAGCCTTGGCCTCCTCCATTATTTGGCAGTGAATGTTACAGAAGAGTTACACAGTTACATAGGAGTTCACTGTGTGCATGAAAGAATAAGTGAATGTGATGTGTTTGGAAAGCAGAGAAGGTTATGATAGCTTGTGAAAGTTTGAAAAGCTTTGAAGGGAGTTAAGCAAGATGTTCATAGATGAGGAAGGAGCTTATTTGGAAAAGGCAAATATGAACCCATTCTAAAACTTTAGATGAGAGCTAATATTTGTCATGGTTTGAAGGTAGCTCAGATAAATTATTTTACAGTAATTCATTTACATATTTGATCACTCTGACTAAATGTTAAGTCTTGTATCTATATCCTAAGAAGGTAGCAACGAATTGTCATTCTTTGAGAAATTCTTATAAAGTGAATGAATGAAAGAACCCAGTATGTGCTTCAACATGTCTACCTCTGAACATAATTTGTTATCTACCTTCTTTATTAGCCACCATTCTTACAGTTCTCCCTCTCTCTTTTCCTATACTCTTTGCTGTGAAAGTTTGTGAGGGAGAGAGTAATTTCAGTTATACTTTCGATAGAGAAGTAATTGCTGTTAAGGGTGCTTCCCTCAGACACCTGCACACGAGCCCTGACACCTCCCTCCACGCCATTCTCAGTCTTGACTGTATCCAAGTCAGGAAGAAGCTGCGTTCTCTGCTGTCCGCAGCGAGCACCACCTGTCTGTGGTGTTACTCTTCTTGTTGAATCTCTTCCCTGATTTGCAATCTGAGAAAACAACCTGGGTAGGATCGAGGAAGCGTGAGTCTGACGCATAAGGGCTGTAAGAAGAACTGCCTTCGACAGCAGCGTACTTCATTCGGACACTGAGTTTTCTGTCATCATGGGCTTACAAGAGTTGAGGAAAATGACAGAACCATGTGGCATGTGAACATATTCTATTCGTTTGGAATTTACGTGGGTGTTCACCTCCGTACTCCTTTGCCATTTTCTGAACAATAATTTCCCCCCATAAGGATTTACAGTGTTATCTCAATTGCGTGTTAAATTCTTACCTATTGTTAGGTCTGTTTCTGAGAATTTTATTCTTTTCATTTGATTCACCTGTATTAGGATCCTGTTTTTAATTATTGAAGTTTGTAGTACAATTTGATATCTGGTGCAGCACAGTCCTCTTCATTATCTTTTCCCAAAAATTCTGGCAGAATCTTACCGTTTATTCCTCTAGATGAAGTTTAGACTAATTCCCCAGCATGTTGGGATTTGCTTTCTTGGAGTTGTGTTAAATTTGTGGACAACCTTGGGAACACTGACATTTTTGTTCTGAGGGTTCATATCCAGGAAAGTGCCATTTTCCATTTGCTCAGATTTTCTTGTGTCCTTCAGCAACATTTTATAGCTTTGTTCCCACAAAGCCTTCCCAAGCTGTTTTAAGTTTTCTACTAAACATGCGATACTTTCTTCTTCTGTGTGAGATTTTAAGTTTTCTGGATGTGCTCCCCCATAATTTGCCCCTCTTTTTACTGCCCTGTGGCCATTGCAGTGGAGGCGTAGGAGGTCCAGGCCCCTCAGAACCTTTGCTCCTGGATATGTAGAAGGAGGCCTGTACTTCCTTCCTGACTTGAGGTTCTTTCTTTCTTTTCCTTTTGTACCTGGGATCGAACTCATGACCTTGCATTTGCCAGGCAGGCGCTTATACTGCTGAGCTAAATTCCTGGCCCCTTGAAGTTCTTTCGACCCCTGCTTCTGCACGGTGTGAGAGCTACAGAACAATCTGCCTTTCACATTCATTAGCTTTATAAATTTTTGCTGATGTTTTTACATTAAAAAAAGAAACAATACCTTTAGCATAAACAATATCTATACTTCCATAGAAAAAGGATTCTAGTTTTCATGAAATAGATTAATGGCAAAAGATACTGGTTTTTGTTATGAGTTAGGTTCAATGAGTTAGATCTGAGCGGATAGTGTCTATCTGCCTAGCAAGACACTTTTGTGTTCCCTGTTGATTTTTTTTTTTTTTCCGGTACCAGGGATCGAACTCACGACTGCCTGCTTGCAAGGCAGGCGCTTATGCCGCTGAGCTAAATCCCCAGCCCCTTCCCTGTTGATTATTAAGGGAATATTGCAGTCTTGCGATTGTCTGAGTTCCTTCTGCAGAGGAAGCCAGGTTGAACAAATAACTACAGCTATATATGGAGGCCCAAGGGCTTCTGCGCCTTGTCTCCGCCCATGTGAACGGGTGGACCTCTCGAACAGGTGTCTTCCTCACTCAGGAAGCTACACTCAGGAAACTGATGTGACACATGGCAAAGAAATTTGCTCAGGGTCACAGGAGTACGTGGCAGAGCCAGGATCCCACACCTTTACTCTTCATCACTATGCTTGTATTGGGTTATATCATTGGGTGCTAAATTTAGAATATTTAAAATAATAATAAAATAAGTAAAATGCGAGATCCTTTACAAAACTCACTGAACACAATACATAGTTTGAGTCGAAATGAATTATTATTAGTTTCAGGCCACACCTGACTGGAAGCACGGCTGATTACAGTTTGGGTGGAAGATTAGTTTCCTTTCTCTGCTACAGACTTCAGATGTGTCAGCCATGTACATAATAATTAACGCTATCTTTCTGAAGAGCCAGTGGGTGAAGTTTGTCAAAGTTCATCACCTAGGTACAAAGCAGTACAGATCCCCACTGACTGAGCAGCGCTGGGCACAGCTCCTTCTTGCTGGGCCGGAAGCTGGAAGACAGCTCTTGCCCGGGAGGAAGGTTGTCCTAGGAAGGTACAGTAGGAGGAAGATCCGCGTGGTGGGGTCGGAGTGAGATGTCGAGTGGCTTTTATTGAGGATGTGTGGCAAAAGCCCTGCTACCTCCACAAGAGGTGTTAGGCGTGGGTCAAAATGGAACAGGGGCTGAGAAGGGAAAGGTGAGGTGGGGGTATCTTCTACTTGTTCTGAACCTAGGAGAGCACGTGGGTGTTCGTGGCTGACTGAAGGGGCCCAGATTCCAGGTGAGAGAGACAGACAGAGACAGGGTTGAGGATTCTCAGTGGAAGTTGTTGTAGAGGCAGCTGTTTGCTTTTCTATCCAGTGCAGGGGTTGAGTTTCACTACACTGTGATGGCACTAAGCCTGCTTAATCTACTTCATCCTTCCCCTGTGGCTGGCCCAGGCCGGGGCACAGGGTGTTTGTAGGTGGTGGCTTGTGGGCGGGAGAGCAGTCAGACCAGGGCACTGAGTGAGGCACTGGAGAAGCCAAAGGCAGACACTGACAGAGACAGAGGTTGACTTTGGATCTCTGAAAATTCAGAAAAACTCTGGTCTTAGTTTTGTAGAAGTAGGCCAGGAAACACTGAATGAGCAGGTATTACCCTCACCTTGAATTCATCAAAAGTATTAATCCTAATTTCACACTGGAAGTATTATTATTTGGAAACTCACTTTGGGGTAGTGAAAATAGTGCTTTCTGGGCAAGACTTTGTGTAATTAGAAATGACAGTGCATCAAAAGATGACTTTTTAATATTTTTATCAGTAGACAAACTTCCTAAAAATGTATATACTCATATCTGTGTATAAACCCACATCACAAAAGGACTTATAAGGTACCATTCTGAGTCATATGCAAAGGAAGCTCAAAATGTCTATACATAATTTTAACTTGTAAACGGTTTCTCCTTTGAAAATTAGTCTACAAGCCTTAGTTGGAGAAAATGTATGAGAATAAGCCACTTATTTTGCTAAGTGACTAGTTATACTTTTTCATTGTCTTTCCAATGATCTATTTTTGTGGCTCATTTTGCAGATAGTATCCAAGATGGCATTTTACACACTTTCTTCTTCTGTGTATCTTTTACCTCATGCAGTAGTGGGAGGACCAACTTGCTCACGTGATTTTTTTGCTTGTGGCTCTTTCACGTGGATGGGTTTTCAGAGCAGGTGGGAGTCTTACAGAATAGTAAAACATTTGCGCCTTCATGTCTTTCTAGCTCAAAAATGAATACTGTACTTCTCAAACTTCTCAAAACTTAGAGACCCTTTGAGGGTCCTTAGAGAACAGTTTCCTCATGATCTGGAGTAGGCAGGCACCTCAGAAGGATGAGTAACCAGCACTTATTAGATCTAACTTGAGGGAACACCCCAAGTCTTGGTGGGCAGTGTGAAGTGACTTCCTAGGCCAGCATCATACCTGTTTGCCTGTTCTACAGTTTTCTGATGAGGTTTTCTTCTTTTGATCCGCATTGCCAACTTTTGCTCATGTAGTAACAGTCTTCAGAGACAAAAATGAGCAGACCAGTAGGCATTGCACTTTTCCCAGGCAGCTGGAGGACAGTGCCCTGGGGGCCGTGCGTGGAAATGGACGTTTATCTAAAGTCCTAAGACTGAGCCTGGCCAAAAGTGCAAGGCTGTGGTCAAGGTAGACTCTGTTCTCTGGGAGCTTAGGATCTAGTTGAGCAGCTGACACAGCCCATCAGGAAACATTTGTGAAGCGCGTGTGCACAGGAGGCTCTGTGGCTCCCCAGCCGTGATTAAGCTGCTGCCCCAACATTTGAAGGAGTTCACGCTGAGTGGTTTGGTACAGACACCAGATGAGACAGGCAGTACAGTGAGCTCCCCGGGGAATAGCGGAAGTGGACAAGTAGAAAGTGGAGAAATCGCTGTGGTCTGGAATGGCTTGAGAAGGTGTTAAAGGGTGGTGGGGTTAAACAAGAAACGAATACTTGGTATTTCTTACATTCATGGAACCTGCTAGATCCTAGAATAAATCCCACACAATGTTTCAATGAAGTATAAATTCCAAACCTGTGGGGACTCTTGCGTTTCTGGTCACTCCGTGAGGAAAGACTCTCTTGAGAGGGTGGCTATGGCTTCCTCCTCATCCAGCCTTTGTCTCTGTCCCACTGTGTCCCATTATGCTACGTGGCCACACTCCCCCACCACACAGTAGCTGTCCCCAGCTGTTCACGATGCTTCCTAGTGTAGCAGTGCAATGATGTACCGTTCGCTTAGTTTAAAAATTTAACTTTTGAATAGCAGTAGGTTTACATGGTTGGAAAACTGAAAGTTCTTCCTTTCTTCCTTATCTGATCATTCTCTGCCTTCTCTCCTCCCAACCACTGTCACTAGTTTCTTATGAATCAATCCAGTTTGTGTGTGTACATACAAGAAAATGTATATAGAGATACTCATTTTGCTTCCATGTTTACTGAAAGGTAGCACATTGTAATCTTGGTTTGATAGCTTGCTTTTCTTCATTTAACAATATTTCTCAGAGATCTTTCCCAACAGTACATAGACCACATTCTCACTCTGTTTTACAGCCACCTAGTATTCCACTATGTGGAAGTAACATCATGTATTTAGCCAGTTCCTTATGGCAATCATTTGGATTGTTTCTACTTTTCTATTGCAAATAAAACCTCAGTGGCTAACTGCACATATGTCTTTCACATTTGTAAGTACTGTATACAGCAGTGATGTAAGGATATAGTGGTTTTCGATGGGATCTTTTGCGAAGAGAAGTACGGGTTAAAAGGAGTCTCCCCTTGCATGTTGTTATTTTCTGATTTGGATGTTCTGTTGTTTACAGTGTAACTCAGAAACAAAAAATCTGATAAAAATATTAATACAAACCCAATGCTTGTGTTACAAATAGACCTAACTTAGAAACTGGATTTTACTTCGCACCGGTTTTCCCAGTGCCATCTGACTTTACACTGTGTTTATGTGGCAAGTGGTCATTGATAGTATCTGCAGTTGCTGGGGATGGGCAACTTTATACATTTTTAGGTTCCTCTTTCTTGGGGTGATTCTAGCCCTCTGTGAAATTCTCACATGCTGCCGTGGTCTTGTTTTGGTAGGCGGGCTCATCTTCGTTTGTGCCTGGAGAAGTTGAAGGGGTTGGTGCCACTTGGGCCTGAATCCAGTCGACATACTACATTGAGTTTATTAACAAAAGCCAAATTGCACATCAAGGTAAGTGCTCATGGGATGCTTCTTCATCTTCCCTGCCTAGGAGGGGCTTGTCTGCTAGAGGTGCAAGCAGAGGTGTATCTCTAGGGCGATTCTGTCCTCTACGTGCTAAGCCTGCTGTGTGAATCACAGGTGCCTCAGATGCAACAAGTCCCACACCCCACTGAGTGTTTCTCAGCCCTGGGTGCTGAAGGTAAGTGGTCCATCCAGCTTTTTTGTACAAGCCAGCAACTTGGGGACCTGAGCCATCTCTGGTTTCTTAGCTATATAGAGCTAAGTCATCTCCGAGACCTAAATATTTTGCAACTGGCTCTACTTCTCTCTTCACCACACCACTGTCAACTGCAACAAACCCTTCAGAGGCTTCCTCCAACCCCATCCTCCCTCTGTCCCTCTGATAGCGCAGAGATCGTCTCTCCATGTTTCCTAAGAACAGTCCTGCCAAAGCTCAGATCAACGCATTAGTGTGTAAAATTCTTCTGTGGCTCCTAACAAGCTGTCACTGGGCCCACTGTGGGCTCTTCTGACCTGACCTTTCCTTCTTCCTGTGGCAGCCTCTGCACACACTGTTCTCCCTCCAGTCCTCCTTCAGCCCCTGGTTCTTTTCCTGTGGGGACATTGTACCTGCTGTTCACTCTGTAGTCTGCCTTCCCGTCTTCCCTGCCTAGTCAGCTTCTGCTTATCCCCCAGATCTCAGCCAGCTCAGGGAAGCCTACAGTGATCTTCCTGACTCAGTCTCCTTCCTGTGACAGGTGGTCCCAGCACTGCCCCCACCCCGTCACAGTACACATTCAGCAGTAGGTTGTGTGACTTTGCGGCATCTCCATCATCAGACCCCACAAAGGAGATTGGGTCTTCATGCTCCCCTTGTGTCCCCTGGACCTCACAGTGTCTGGCCCAGAGTTCCCCTCAGTCCCCAGACTGAATGCCAAAGTATAGTAAGTGAGTGTCGTTCGAACTGCAGAAAGCCACAGCCCAAATCATGAGGGGGCATGTTTACAGCCATGTCTTTGTTGGACAAATACCACTTTAATTATGGCTAGTATCCTGCCATACATGACAATTTTTGGGAGAAAAACAACCTCTATTTAAAGCAAAACAGCTAAAATTAAACACTTTTCTTAATTATCTGAAGAATCTGAGAAGCTAGGGGGCAGATTTGTAAAAATGAGCTGTCTTTGGAAATGTGTTTTATAAGCTCTTCTGTTGGACAATTTGGAATGAAGACTTCAAAAGGGACTATTATTTCCTGCTAACAAACAGAATTTAATTGAGAATTGGCATGACACAAAAAGTACTCATGTAACTGGGGCATGTACTTGAATAAACATAATTTTAAATAGAAGTATGTTTCTGAAGCTCCCATCCCATGCCATTTTGTGAGAAGAGATGTTGAAGGGATTGCAGAGACCAGGAGACTGGGTTGGAGGGGTCCCTGCCTGGAGTCTTCTATTCCACAATTAAGGGGTGTGGGATGCCAGTGTCACCCCAGTGATAGACCACTGACCACAGCTTGTGGACACTGAAGGCATAGAGGAAGCCCACGGTCCCTGGCCAGCCGACTTCCTGTCTCAGAAGCTCATGAATGACACACCAAATGGCTCTGGAGACGGTTGGCACATTTCACTGCTGGACGGGCAGACACAGGGCTGTGGCAAGGTAGACATCTGCCTGTGGGCTCCAATAGCTGCCCCTCTGATTTGCAGAAACTTGAAGATTGTGACAGGAAAGCCATTCACCAAATAGACCAGCTTCAGCGCGAGCAGCGACACCTGAAGAGGCAGCTGGAGAAGCTGGGCATTGAGAGGATACGAATGGACAGCATGGGCTCCACGGTGTCCTCGGAGCGCTCCGACTCCGACAGGGGTGAGCCGCGCCTCCTTCCTCTCCCCACCCCCAGGCCCTGAGAACAGGTTGCTCACAGGAGGTAAAGCAGGCATAAAAGAAAAGGAAATACGATTGTCCTGGGGAAGTAGAATAGTGTAACTTCCAGTAATAAGTCCCCTTTTCCTATTAGCGGTTAGGGAGCGGTGTCCAAAGAAGGACTGACTGGGGCTGGTTTGGTCTGCAGTCCAGTTTCCTGCAGGACGCCTTTACCAATGCTTCTCTCTTGCCCACTCCTGCAGAAGAAATCGATGTGGATGTGGAAAGCACCGACTATCTCACAGGGGATCTGGACTGGAGCAGCAGCAGCGTGAGTGATTCTGACGAGCGGGGCAGCATGCAGAGCCTTGGCAGTGATGAGGGCTACGCCAGCTCCGGCATCAAAAGAATAAAGCTGCAGGACAGTCGCAAGGCGTGTCTGGGGCTATAAGAGTGCGCTCACCGCTACCTCCCCGATGGCTGTCCGTGTCGGATCCTATTAGGTAGTGTATGGGACCTGCCCACAATGCCCCTGCACGTCAACTTCAGTGTACCACCTTTACCAAATCAGCTTTGTAAACGTTCAAGGAAGTACGTAAGATTGTGGGTTTCTGATTGCATCCACTAGCTTCTCTCTCTCCATAAAAATTCGACTCTGAGAGACCGTACATTCCAATCAGTTCAAAGCACCCAAGAATTCTTAGACTGAATAAGCAATTGTCACATCTCAGCAACTTCCCCCTCTCCTTTACTGTCCTCATATAGTTAAAGTTTTCTGGCTTACTGTGTTACTTGCCTAGGAGAAATGTTGAAGTGTGTCTCGTGCTTAGGAAACTGAAGGAAACAAACTTTTCGAAGTTGAGATCCTGGTCTCAGACTCCAAAGTAAGCTTTGAAAGCAGAATTTAAGAGCACTTAACCACGGACCTCACCCAGGGAGGAAGTCAGGAATACCTCCAGCCAACGCCCCCTGCGCACCCCGCTGTGATCCCACCCTGCCGCCTGTGGAGGGGAGCAGTATTCTCACTTTAACACGGACACCCTGGCAGCGTGGCCCTGGGGTCGCACAGCTTAGGAAGGTTCCAGCATTGTTTGTTCTTGCAGACGAAACGGTACAATCTCTCTGTGTGCGCTGTTCTTGGGACCTTGCTGTGTGCTGCTGTCTCGAGGCGCATTCCCCCCTCCAGGTTTGTTAATGCTACTTGTCTCTGGAACATTTTTTTTTCCTACCTCAGAGATAAATGAGATCTCCATTTCCCACTTAACAGAAGTGATTATGCCTCCTTTTTTTTTTTTTTCTTTTTCCCAAATAAGTGACATTTGGTCCAATTCCGATCTATTTTCCTATGTAACTTTCAGCAATAACTGAGCTTAGGCGCTAGCTGAGCTAGTGGCCGTGATCAGTGACAGCAAAGTCCGCGTTGCCACTCTGTGTTGTGAGGTCAGGAGGGGGCTGCAGGGCTCGCTGGCGTCCCTCTCCTGATGAATTCTTTTTGGATACACCTTGAAACTTCTTTATGGAGGCTTTTGGGTTGACAGTTTAAAAGGCTGATTTTTTTTTTTCTTTTTGGTTATGATTTTTCCCTAAAGTGGTCTCCCACTTTGTAGCATTTTTATTTAAGCTAAAACAGAGCACATGTGTATGTACATAAGACACATTAAATCTATAAATACTATTTATTCATTTTATATAAACTAATGTAATGGAAAATAAATTCTTATGACTTTGTGCTTTTATAGATGTTCTAGAAACTTTGTATGTAGGAATCTACAAAATTGGTTCATCCCCCTTAATATTTTTGCATTCATATTTTTGAGGTCTTGATGTTTTCAGCCTCTCGTGAATCTTTTTCATCAAGTTTGAACATTTCTAAAAATCTGTGACGCCGAAGCAGAGTGTGTGTCACAGAGCGATGGAACATTCCTAAACTCCACAGATGCACTGCGACCTAAGGGCTCAATGGCTGACTCAGCAGCGGGCAGCCGCCCTGCGCTGCCCTCCTGCTTGTGGTCACTCGGTCATTCGCACACCACAGCCTGGCAGCTTGTGCAGGCTCCACCTCACACAAGTCAAGTTCAAACGCACTCCATGTGGGAGCTTGTTCCCTACATGAAGAGCATTCTAAACAAAGCAAGATCACTTTTGTGGGTTGTTGTTTTTAAATGATTCGTTAATGTATTAAAAAAATTTTTTTAATTGGAAGTTGTAGACACCTAAAAAATTCCAAAGTCATCTATAATACTTCTGTTTTGATTTTGTTCTGTTTTTCCTTCATTTTGGCTTGGGGGGCGCGTGACATAAAGGATTTTTTTTTTTTAATTGTTGGAATCTTTTCCAATTACCAGCTGAAGATTTGCACTGAAATACAACTTGTATGCCTTTTGCATTTTTAAAACCTGCTTCCTGAATTTAAGCAGAATGATAGTGTTCAAAGAGCCAGCTCAGCCTGTAACGTTTGAAGAAGATATATCTGCACTTTGAGGTCCCTTACGAATGCCATTTGCCAGACCTCGCAAGCGTTTTGTTTAATTGCTACATCCAAGCGCCTCACAAGTCCACAATGCTGGATGCCTTATGGCATTGAAAACTCAAAACTTTGGGAAAAGCTTGTGGGCTTGCACTGGGGGAGGGAAGGGAACACAATTGTACTTGTTTAGTTTAGAAACAAGGCATCTGAGAGATGCCATTATTTTCTGTGTTTCAATTGTTGTGCCTTTGAGTTAAATTGCATTTTTGTCTTTTGGTTGAAATATATAATGTACTGTCCCAATATAAAACCATAATTATTTGACCTTTGCACTGTTTGTCTGGTCCTTTTTAATTTGGTTGCATATAAATGTGGGACTTGATAGATCACTATATTTTTAATGCATTTGTGATAAACAGACACCAGGGTTAGACATTACTTTCAAAGCTCAAGGTAGACAAAGTCAGCATACCAGACAGGCTTCTCTTTGACCAAAACTGTAACCTTCAGGACCAGCAAACCCAGCCCAAGGCAGCTAATCCCCTCCCCCGCGTGGCTGGACCGCAGCCGGATTTGCCAAACTGTCCTCTCGTTCACTGAAACACCAGCGTGACTGCTAGAGCTATAGAGTCTTTTTGGTTGTTTTGGTTTTTTAAGCAAAATGAAAAACCTTTCTATTAGGGTTGTTGGGGGGAGGGGAGGGGCAAAGATATAAACCCCAGCCTTTAAGACTTTGACAATTGTACGTGAATATAGATGTGTGTAAATGTAGGCACATGCATTTTTTTCTTTTTTGTGAAAGTTCTTTTTAAAAACTAAAATCGAAACTGCGCTCTAGTACTATCATGATGCAAATGGGAAAAAGAGCACGTTGTCCAATTTAATTTCTTGCCATGAGGAAAGATATGTGTGTGCTTTTGTTAACATCCCCTGAAAATACAGCTTTCCATCCCTTGTTGGCTTTGAATGGCAGGCTGAGCACCCAGGGTATTTTGATTTTGGTTTTCTTTTGCTAAGCAGAGATCTGGAATTCTTCAAGGTGCTGATAGCAACTGCTGGCTCCTTTCTCTACTCACAGACCTAACGCTAGTTTAGTGACTCAAAGAGCATCACACTTTTGAGCAGAACCTAGATTCTCCATGTCAACCCAAGATTAAAGTGATTTCAGTGTCAATTCAAAATTGGGCATTAAGTTGGCCCTGATCCTACAATGGGCCGCTGTACTGTTTGTTGTTTTGGTTTTAAAGTGGGCATTTTCCTTTAACCTCTACTTTCTTCAAAAGAAACAAAGGCCCCTGGGTTCCTGTGGGCCTCTCTCCCCTGTCTTTGAAGTGGTCAAGAGAGAATCCTGGGGTCTGGGGAAAAAAAAAAAAGGGTAAACTAGGTAGATAAGATGCTCAAAGTAACCTTTAGCAATATCTTGGGGCTTGATCATGGATTTTCTGGACTTTTTTCTCTTGCCTTCTTCCCCATCCTGTAAAAAGAGAACTTATTTTTGAAAAAGCACAGATATATGCACATTACTATTTAGGTTTTTATACCATGATGTATTGGCAAGAATACCACTTCCATTGTGCTTTGTAACTATTCCCCCCAAATCTTGGTCTTTTCTGTTTCTTCTTTCGTGGTATCCCCCAAGTTTCTTTGTCTTCCTTCTTTACCTGCCCTGTGTGTTGAACACCAGGTAGTGAAAGGCCAAAAGCAATTTCCTGCATGTCAATCTGTTAGTTTTCTGTCTCTTTGATGCAGCATGTGGTGGTAGCTGGCTACTCCTGACTCAAAAATCCTTCCTGGGAGAAGACAACCCAAAGTCTCTTTTAGGTGAAGTGGGTTTTTCTCATTCTACATGGTCAGATCTCTGTAGACTGTAGGAAGTTTTGTTTTCAAAGATACTGGGTGGGGGTGGGTGCAATATTGATTTATCATGATTTTGTCATCAATATTTATTACATGGATAATTAACTTATATTTGGGGGGAAGAAGAAATAATTGACTGCCACTGCTAGATTCAGCTATTGGATGGCTAAAAATTTTGAGTCTGTCTTCTCTCAGAATCATAAAATGAGAATTAGTAGGCACCCAATTCTAAAATTTATCCAGATTTTTAATTTCAATTTCTTCATCTGTGGGGGTGGCAGACTAAAGGGAGCATTCTTCATATTAGCTTTTACCTGAGAACCAAACTTGCCTTTCCCCGTCTCTCTCTAGAATTGGTGCTCTTGGAATATTGCTGTTAACCATCAATTGGGGGGTGGGGGGATTTTCCTAAAGGTAAACACAGCCTAAACAGGGGAGCAGCAGATGAAAGAACGGGAAATTGTTTCCAGATGTTTATTTCTTTATGTAAATATGACGCCAATGTAAATCCTGTGTCAAGACCATAGAGAATGGTGCTTTTTACTACAATTAGCACATGCATTTTTAGAAACTATTACATGTTTTAGAGAATCTTTGCTGTGTATATGTAAACTTATGTATTGTTCAACTGTTAACAAATAATAAATTATTTCATTATTAAAGAAATGTTGGTCTTTTCCGTATTTCAATATGTCTTCAACTGAGACATCTCCGTCTTCTGAGCACCAGTGGCCTGGTGTAAAGATACATGCACAGCTGACACACTGCAGCTGGATGTGGAGTCCAGTGGTACGGGAAAGCGCCCCGAGTAATCCAGGGTGTGGGGGGTGGCATTGGAGCTGGGCCCTGGGGGCGCAGCGAGGGTGTTTGCTGGAGAGCGCCAGCCCCAGGGGACAGGGAGCTACAGCCTGGAGGTGGCCTGTGGAGCAGCAGCCACACCACACACAGAGCAGAGAGGCCCCCGCCCAGGAGGTCAGTTCTTTAACCTGCGACACCTTGTGCTAACTCACATGGATTCACTCACCTGTCAGACACAGTCTGAGCACCTGCTCTGGAGCAGGCTGTGTCACAGCTAAAGACATCGAGGGACAAAACACACCAAACCTGAGCCCTCCTTGTGCATTCTCTCTCCCCTGAGCCTGACTTTGGCACTTAGCTCCCTGTCCTGGCATGTTTAGGGGGTGCGCTACCATCCTGGCTGTGCTCCTGGTCCCCCAGGGGAGCATACGTCCAGGGTCCAAGGGAAGGGAATGGTGCCTTTCTGCTTTTTTTCCTTGGCGATACTGGAATTGAATTCAGGGGCTTTGACTATTTTTTTTTTTTAAGATTTTGGGATAGGGTCTCACTAAATCACTAAATTGCCCAACATAGGTTCAAACTTGCCACCCTCCTGCCTCATCCTTCCATACTACTAGGATTGCAGGCATGCACCACCATGGCCAGCTTGTGCCTCGGTTTCTTAACCAGAGACTTTTTACGCAAACGATTATTCAAAGGTTTTTATGGTGCCCTCTAAGTTAACTATAATGTTACACTGCCAGTAGATTCTAAGGAAGAGGAATGTTCTGGTATTTCTACTTTGGAAAACTGGTCTGAATCATCTACTTTCTCTTAACAGTATGGAGAACAGTGAGTTGGATATACACTTCTAAGAGCCATCTCTGTAGACGGCTCCAAAATGGACCAGCGAAAGTGAGGTTCCAGCAAAGCAGCAGAATCCCTTGTTTACTGCGGCCAAGGAGAGGAAGCTTTGAACTGTAGATAGTTATAAAGGCAACATTCACATAAAGATATCTTCCACCACAAGATGACAGATCTTATTTCCAAAGTTTCCTGAAGTTGTTTGTTCACAGTAGCCTGACGAAAAATTATCTTTGTTGTGCTGTGTGGGTCCCTGTCGCGGCTGTGGTCAGCACACGTTCACCCCGAGCTTAGCAAGGGCTGGGGCTCTGCTAGGGCCCCGGGAGTCTGCACTCTCTACCCTGCAAGCAGTGCCATCAGGCGCCCCCTGTAGGGATGGGGAAGCTGAGGGCAGGTGAGACACTTCGCCCCACAGTCCACACGGAGTGAGGAGTGGGTCTGAGGACCTAGTCGCCCCTCCCTGCCTCTGTTTTTGTCGGAGCTGTGTCCAGTTGTCCACTTTCCCATACATAGCATCCTTTCCTTTTTAAGCCTTTGAATGAAGCTTCTCGTTTCCTGGGGAGAGAGGGGTTTAGGTTCCAGTGGGTGGAGCAGAAAAACCTGGACCTCACAAGGCTGTGGTTGCTAACTCACTGCCCTTTCCTCTGGGAAGAGTAAATCCCCCGCCACGGCACCCACTGTGTTGTTTTATTGTGGACTCTCTGACACATTTGCTCAACCACTGGACACAACTTCCTTTTAGGCCACGGAGGCCTGGCTGTGTCACTGTGGCCTAGATGAAGAGCGACAGCGGGGATGGCCGGGCAAGAGCTCATGCAGACATACAGGGTGCGCCAAGGCCTGGTCGGTGCCGCCAGAGCTGGGGTGACCCATGGAGGCCCTGGAGGAGGGGAAGGTGCCTTGCAGGAGCACCTGGTCTCCCTCCTTGGGCGCCAGTGAGGATGACCACCAAGCCAGGGAGAGGCCAGGGAGTGTCTGCCTTCCAGGAAACCACAGGGCTGGGACAGAAGACACCAGGAGGGAATAAGAGATGGCAAGGGAAAAAGGCCCTGGACCCAACAACCCTGTTGGCCACCCAGATGGCGGGGTTGGGTGACAAAACCTGGGGCCATTCCAACCCTGCACAGGGGCAGTGGAGATGGGCCCACTCCGTTAAAGCAGAAGTGCGAAGCAACCTGGCCTCACCCTGTTGCTGTTACCACGAAACCCGGGAGTGATTCTGACCACAAAGACCAATGGGCTGGCAGTGGGGAGCAGAAGAATGTGGGGGACCATGCTGCTAGCGGCCCCAGGGGCTGGTCCTGGTGGAGGACAAGTGTGCGGATTCCAGTTCGAGGGACACCATAGGGTCTGAGTGACCCGGGGCCAGTGTCTTGAGCTCTAGTCCCCAATCCGTACAGCGAGGGTAATAACACAGCTTGCTCCCCAGGCTGTGTGTGTGTGTGTGGGGGGGGGTTACATAAAATAAAGTACACAGGGAGCTTAGCTCTGTGCCTGACACTCAGGAGGTATTTAACAGAGGCAAGTAATTCCGATTCTTTTCCTAGCCAAGGAGGAAACGTCCGAGCACCTAACTTGCATTTTCAGAATACAAAATTCCAACACTCAGAGAAGAAAGAGGCCTGGAAAGGAAAACTACGTTAGAGCAGGAGAAGCTGTTTAAATGTGTCATTCTGACTGTGCCATTTAGACAACAAATAGTGTGCAGGAAGTGGCCACACTGCACCATGGAACAAAGAAGAGGGTGATTCGGGGACAGAACTCAGACACAGGAGATGGGGGAGGGTGCATCGTCCAGCCGGTACCTAACCTAGGTGCTGCTCAGAAAGTCAAAGCGAACCCCAAACCCCTCTAGCCCCACAGGAAGCACAGCAGTGGCAGAGGTGGAGAAGAGAGAGGCCACTGAGACCCTTGCTGAGGTGCCGGCATTTTGTTTGCAGCATCTCACAAGAGAGCAGGAGACCTTGTGTTCCAGGGCTCACACATCTTTCAGCAGCAAGTGCAAAGCAGGGCAGCTAGGGCTCCAAGCAGACAGCGATGACTTCACATTTCAAGTGTGAATGTGGCACAACCGCAGGGGTTGTGACAACTGCACATTCCCAGATAGCCGCTTTGATCCAAGAAGCCACATTCAAGTGCAGACCAGCAAAAGGCACAGGATAGCACAGGGTTCAGACGAAGCATCTCTGAGAGTAGATGATCAGGATAGTACCTGCATGAGAAAAGAAAAGGTACTTTCTCTTCCCCACATCAAGATCTAATTTGTTTGGAACCCATTGCTTCCTTCTGAGGGAAGTGTGTGTTTACCTCAGGGAAATAGTGACTCACAAAATGGATCATCTTTCTTTTTTTGCTTTGGCTGGCAGGAAGCTCACAGCCAAGTTCCTACCTCACCTTTAGTAATTGTGTGAGATCCTGTGATTTAATTTTTTTTTTTTTTTTGTACTGGGAATCAAACTCAGGACCTTGCACTTGCCAGGCAGGGGTTTATGCTGCTGAGTATATCCTCAGCCCTCAATTTAAATTTTTGTATCCTAATTTTCCCCTAGCATTTTCTCTGATCATAATTTACATTTAGACTTTTCTCTAATATATATAATTGGGGGAGTGGGGAGCATTTCAGTTCCACCAGACTCAAAATAAGGAGGATCACTGTATATATAACAGAAAAAAATGGCTGGGGGTGGTGGCACACACCTGTAATCCCAGCACTGCAGATGTGGAGGCAGGAGAATTGCCGTGAGTTCAAGGCCAGCCTAGGCTACGTAGCAAGACCCCATCTCAAAAAAAGAAAAAAAACAGAAGAAGAGGAAGAGGAGAAGGAAGAAAAAACGTCCCAGGATCTTTTTCTACAAGCAGAAGGAAGTGAGATCGACTAAACGAGACTGGGGTTTATTTAGAACAAGAGCGCAGAGAGGGACGGTGAGTGTGGGGCTGTTTCAGTACTGGAAATAAACTTGCCAAGGAATGGAACGAAGCTGCCTCAAGGCTGCAGATAATCCCAATTCGCCTGGGCGAAGTGGGCTCTTCTGGGGGTTTCCACAGAGGCCAGAGGCAGTGGCCAAGTTGACTTGGATCTGAGTCACCTGTCAGCGCAGGAAGGAACACCCTTTCTCCCCAGCTGAAGAAAGTTCCCTGAATCACAGGTAAACGGGAATCATGTCTTTGCAAGGCTCACCTTGAATCTGCTTTGCTAGGTATTTTTAAAAAGCGAATCATTTGCAAATGTCAGTATTTTGCTAACAGGTACACTTATGGATGCAAGTCGACTGGTAGAAAGGCCTCCGGATCACGAGTGGCCCACTGTCCTCTGCCCTGTCCCTTCAGCACCAAAATGATCCTTTGGACCCAGGTACATGCCGGATGCGGAGGGCACGGCCTTTGCATTCCGGGAAGGACCGAGGCAGTCAAGTTGCACCTTGAAGGCCTGGGAGAATCAGGATTCGAGAAGTTCTTGACAAGCCAAAGAGGGGGAAGGTCTTGAACAAGATTCACGTCAAGAGAGATCTGGGAGGCTCTTGTTCTTAGCTGTAAATGCCTGGTATCAGAGGGCAGAGCTACTTACCCTCTGGCAGGCTCAAGACCTCAAGAGGAGAGGGGTTAGCTGTCAGCCCAGGATCCAGAGTCCAGAGAGAAGTGACACTGTAGGATGCAGCTCCATGGCCTTAGGAAGAGGCCTGAGCAAGACTGGCCTGAGGGATGGCTTCCCTGGGCCCAGCCCCTAGGCTGCTGCTCAAAGCCACCTGGACCCACCAGATTCTCTGAGCTGGCTCCTCTAAACCTGCAACTGGCTGCTGCACCCGCCACTGGGCTCGGCCCATACCCCAGAATCCTTTTAAGCCAGGTGTCAGATCCCAGCCCTCCTTACCATCTGCTGGGAACATCCGAGGCTCCTTGGGGGTGAGGCCCCTGGATCTGGTTCTGGCCACCCTCCCAGCCCCACCCCCTGTTCCCTACCACTCTTCCCTGCACTCCTGGACTGCCCAGATGCCGGGCCTTTGCACTTCTGCTCCCTCTGCCTAAGATGTGCTCCCTGCACCTCAGTTGTGCCCTAGGCTTGTTCAGTTCTCAGCATAAATTATCCGCTAACCTCTCGTCTCTCTTTGTAAAATCATGTCTGCGTCACTTCCTAGTCACTGAGTCCCTCACTGTGGCTCATCTCCCTTTCTCTCATCACTGCACAACACTTTCTGCTTTCTTTTATCTGTTTTTCAAATGGAGACTAATGGGTCCCAGTGTCCTTGCCAGTGCCTGGCACCTTGGGGGCCCAATGAAGCCAGAATGGCCCAAGTAAGTGATGCCCTTGAACAGAGCCAGAGCCCAGCACAAGGCAGGATGCACTCTCCACTGTCAAGGGGCCCTAAGTACTGATGAGGGAGCGCAGTGAGATTTCCATTAAAGTTAAGAACTTTGTTACTACCGGAGTTGTGTGTACCATGAGGGCCTCAGAAAATGCCTGCGCTCTAGAATAATTCAGATGACTTGCTGAAAAGGAAAGCAATTTGATGGAAAACAATTTGGTTGAGAACAACTTGGAGAGGAAACAATTTAGCCTGGAGGACAATTTAACCTAAAAAGTACTCCACATTATTTTTCAAAAATTGGAATTTTACAAAAAGAGTCAGGTCCCCCACAGTCAAAGACCCAATCCAAAAATGGGCATTTGAGATGAATACACACTTCTCGGATGAAGAAATACAAGTGGCAAATAAATACATAAAAACTGTTCAACATCATTGGTCAGTCAAGAAATGCAAATTAAAACAACCTTGAGATCTCATCTCACCCTGGAAAGAATTGCTGTCATCAAGAAATCAACCAATAACAAATGCTGGAGAGACTATAGGGGAAAAGGAACACTGCTCCACTGTTGGTGGAAGTGCAGACTGGTACAACCACTGTGGAAATCAGTGTGGAGAGTCCTCAAAAAACTAGGGTTAAAGGTTCCATTCAACCCAGGTATTCCCCTTCTGGGTGTCTTCCCAGAAGAATTAAAAATACCATACTGCAGCAATCAATATATGTGCACCGTTTATAACAGCTAAATCTTGAAACAACCCGAATGCCCATCAACCAAGGGATGAATTAAAAAGATGTGGTATTTTTATACAATGCAGTACTTATTAGTCAGCTAAGAAGGATAAACTGGAGGTTTTTATAGGTAAATGAATGCAACTTGAGACCATACTTATAAGTGAAATAAATCAGACTCACATGTATAAACACTGTATTGTCTCCTTAGTGTAAAAACCTGAAATAGTAAATAAGACCCAAAATGTGCAATAGATATTATGAAAGGGGAAATAACTGCTCAAAAGGAAAGAACAACCGGGATGGGAGAAGAGAAAAGAAGGCGGGGGGGGAGGAAATATATATATATATATATATATATATATATATATATATATACAAGATAGCTAAGATAATTATACCACTAATTTCTATTAGTTCATTGAAAAGAATCATTTGTGCTTATATTATTTGATCAATTTTGCATGCCTATACCTTGTAATTTGAGCAACTACTTTAAATATAATAATATGCAATATATTAACCATTGTTAATCTCCTATTATCTTGTTTTGAAATTCTCTATCATTGTTTTTATTGTTTTTTCTCTTTAAAATAAAATAAATTGGGCTGGGGATTTAGCTCAGTGGCATAAGCGCCTGCCTTGCAAGCACACAGTCGTGAGTTCGATCCCCCCCAAAAAAATAAAAATAAAAATAAAATAAAATAAAATAAATTTTAAAAATTGGAATTTTAATGCAGCCTAGAGATGGATTGCATTCTTTCTTGCCTTTTTAAATATTTTGCTTAGATTTCAGAATATTTTTTTACCCTCTGCTTTCTAGTTAATTTTCTGGTCAACTGTTCTAATTCTGCCCAAAAAGAATGTCATTAAATATACACATAAAGGTGGATAAAACATAAAAGTACTATTTAGTGTATAATTATAAACACCCAAAAAATATTCCCCAGCCAAGAGCCAGGACACAGAGAGCTCCCAGAACCCCCAAGTGGCCTTCCTAACACGGTGCCTTCAGAGACGCTCAGGGTCACACTGCCCAGAGACGGGTGTGACCGAGTCCCTCCTGGTTTTTATAATTTTCTGTCCTGAGCACTCATCTGTATGCACTGTGGTTTCGTTTTGCGTATTTGTTTTAGAAAGTTATGTGAATGGAATCATATTGTATACGTTTTGTGTCTGGCTTCTTTCTTGTCTTGTGTCAGTATTATGTTTGTGGGAGTCATCTATTTGTGTGTGGTTGAGTACATTCTTTTAATTCATTACTATATTGTGAAGTTTTTTGTGGTTTTTTTTTTTTTACAGCAAAATGTTGTAAAAGATTAAACATTCAAAAATAAAGAATCTGTTAAAATATGGGACTTTATAAAAATAGAAAGTACCATACAATTCTATTTTTGTTAAAAAGGAAAAAAGAAAAGGTAAAAACAAGAGAGCAAAAGAGAAAAAAGAAAATACAGCCATTTGAGTCTCTGTGGCGAAATCTTTGCAAAAATATATCGTGCTTTTGGCCTATGGAGGGTGAGCCCCAAGATTCTCTGTGAAGTTTCTTTACAAAGGTGTGATTGGATTGCTTAACTTTCTGGCTTTCCTATAATAAGCATGTATTCACTGATTTTGTTACTAAAAAAAGCAAAACAAAACAAAAAGAAATTTAAACAATGAAAGAATTAACAATGATAAGTAAAAAAGAAAAGAATTTGAAATTTCAGTGAGGTTTTAGGGAAGTTTTTTCTCCTAGCTTATTTTCAGTCAATTATGTCCCCTATACTTTTTGGGTGATTTTTGAGAGTTAGTTTTCATAAGCTGATTAAAAATGAACACTTCCAACCGCAGTTAACACGCTTTTGAGGTTTGCAAATATCTCACTGTGTGCTCACCAAGACCTATTCGTTGGGAGTTTCAGCTTTTTAAATTCATTTTCAACCACTCTGTGATGACTTGCTCTGTTTATAATAGATGAAAACAACCTAAATTCATTTCAATCGAATTTTTTTTTTTTAACCAGGGATTGAACTCACGACCGCGCGCTTGCAAGGCAGGCACTTAGGCCTGCTGAGCTAAATCCCCAGCCCTCAGTTCACTTGAATTTTTCTTAGTCCAAAGCACTCCAGCTGACTAAATAGAATGTTCCAAAGCCTGGCAGGCATAAATTGCAATCAGTCCAGCCACTTACATTGCAGTAACATTAGGCAAAGTAACCTGGCCCAATTCAATTTCCTCATCTGTTAAGTGGGGGTAAAACCTCTATTAGAGGTGTTTTATGAGAATTAGGAAGAAACTGCCAAATCAGCAAGCCATGACTCAGGGCGGGATAACTCATTGCTCTGTGCATGGCAGGAACAGCAGCAGCGCTGGTCCTTTACCCACCAGGCGCCAATAGCAACTCCCAGCAGCAAAGTCATCACAGAGTGTCTCCAAGCACTGCCAATGCTGCTTCTCTCTCTGCTCCATTATAAACGTGCCCAAGTCCCACGGGCTGCTCCTTGATGCTCCCTCTGGACTCAGTGCTCCTCTCCACTGCTCAGCTCCCACTGTGCTGCACCAGCGCAGAGTCCCCGCCAGACACCGTCTACGTCTACGCAGTCCACCCACCAGGTCTGTCTGCTGTTCTGTCCCCTCCATGGGCTGTCAAATGCATGCAGGGTGAGATAGATTAAAATCAACAGTAATAACGTGCGATTTCACCCCTTAATGTTTCTGATTCTTAATTAATTTTCTGATTCTTCATCTCAGGCCAAGAGCCTGGCATTTTAGGGCCAGCATTATCAGTGAGACACAGACACTTTCTCCTCCCCACCTTCCCCACCTGGCTACGCCCATGGGTGCTACAGGATTCAAGATCCGCCCTATCCCCATGACAAGTCTTGTTGCTCCTTAGATCGGCATAGACCACTGCTAGGCATTTAGCTTCGGGTTTGCTTCTCTTTCCTCCACAAATATTGATTGTATATCACACTTTTAAAGTTGAGTGCATTTTATGAGTAAGAAGCCTGCATTCGCCTCCCTGGCCTCCTGGATCATCCAGGGTACTGGACACCAGCCCATGGTTTCCCTCCAGTTGCCCTGTTCGCCAGCACCAGTCTGGCCACCCCTGCCCTGCTGCTCCTTTACTTCCCTTTCTCCCCTCAATCCCACATCTTTCTGAAAACAACCCCCCAGTTGTCTTTAAAGACCCAGTTTCCAGATCTCCTCTAAGGAGCCATTCCTGGCCACTCTAAGGCTTGCTCCTCCTCCTCACTGTGACTCCCAAGAGACAGGGTGCCCTGCACAACTTTACAAGGGCAGGGGAGGTCTGACAGGACCCCAGAGAGACAGGGCCTAGTCTACAGGCTACATGTGCCTCGGAGAATTCCTCATAGCCTAGGCTCAGAGAGTTACAGAGCTCACCAAGCTTGGGAGTACCAGCCCACAGCATCTGAGCAGTCAAAACTTAAAAACCAGCCAGCTGTGGTGCTACACAACTGTAATCCAAGCACTGTGGGAGGCTGAGGCAGAAGGATCACAAAGTCAAGCCCAGCCTGGGCAGCTTAGTGACTTAACAAGACCCTATTAAAAGAAAGAAGAAAGAAAGAAGAAAGAAAGAAAGAAAGAGAAAGAAAGAAAGAAAGAAAGAAAGAAAGAAAGAAAGAAAGAAAGAAAGAAAGAGAAAGAAAGGAAAGAAAGAAAGAAAGAAAGAAAGAAAGAAAGAAAGAAAGAAAGAAAGAAAGAAAGAAAGGCTGGAATGTAGTTCAGTGTGAAGGTCCTGGCTTCAGTCCCTGGTATCACAGGAAAAAATAAAAAAAACTACCTTGAAAACCACTTTAGTAACCCTCATTGGGAACTATAACAGTCAAGGGGATCAGACAGTCCTAGAGGCCTGACTGGAGTTTGGTCTCCTTGCAGCCCTGCCAGGAAGCTCCATTACCTGACAATGCTTGGCAACAGTGGATTCAAGACAGAAGCAAAGGCCGATGGGACTGCAACGTGGGTGCCATCAGCTGTGGCAGCTGTCTCAGTGTGTCTTCAGTGGCTGAGGACTGGGTGGGCAGGCCAGGTCACCTGTTTGGAGAATGGAGGCTGGCTCCTCCCTTAGCACACCACAAAGGCAGCACAAGTGGCCTTTGGTCTCTGCCTCCAGCTGCTCTCCATGCATTAGATCATGCAGTTCCTTCAGACTGGTCCTCAGGGCAAACTCTTCATGCCAGGGAGGCATACACTCTCCTTCCGGTGACCGAGTTCTGATTTCATCGTTATCTTTCTCCTTTTCTGCCAAAGACCACCCACGCTTGGCACTGAATAGGTGACAGGAACAACTGGTTGCTTCTAGGTTTGTTTTTCACAGGCGGATGTGTAAGCAATTCTGAAACTACTTTCTGAGTGTTCTAAGACAGAGCAGATAAGTAACCCAGAGCAGGTTTCTCATTGTTGGAGAAAGAAGCCACGAATATGAAAAGGGGCCCAGTTAGAATAAGACTTAGGCTATGGGGCTGGATTTGAAGGTATCAGCATGAATCTATATTTGAAATATATTTTAGAAAGTGAAAGATACAGAACTACATCAAGATGTAGTGTGTGCTTTTTCCTTAGCTCTACCCCGAGAGGCCCTGGGAGTAATGTCACCCCAGCAGCAGTGAGCACACACAACACTACGTCTCAATCTCTGGGTACCTGCCGGAAGGAACCAGCGCTCTGCAGAAATGGTTGAGCTCAGCCCAAGTGTAGGAACAAAATGAACCTGGGTCATCTTGTTGTGTCACAAAATAAGGCAAGGGTCAGCGTGGGATGAGGACTTGTTTCAAGAAGACAGGAGCCATTTCAAAGAGGCTCCCATGGCCCAGTCTAAAACAATCTGAGCATCAAAAATATGAGAGTAACTGAATATAAATTCATGGAATAAAACAACTACTTATGAGTCCACAGTGATATTAATAAGTAAATTAGTAAATAGGGAAAACTCCTAGAGCATTGAGTGCCAGCCCATGGGCATAGAAGGATAGAAAATCACTCTTTGCTACCATCACAGTTCTAATTGGTTCAGGAAAGGATCACAAATAGATGCTATATCTGGTGAGGGATGGTCTGATGAGAAATATTATACTGCTATAGTCTCAGATTGCCTCCCCACCCATTACACAAAGAAACATAGTTACAGTTTAAACCCAACAGAAAGTGCTCTGATGGAGTGACCACAGTAGACATGACCAGCCAGGGAATCAGCCAACTGGTTGGTTCCATGGACATACTATCTCTTCTGAATGATTTTTTGTGGGGGAGGAGGGTTGTTCAAAATGTAGAACCCAAATATAATCATGAGAAAACGTCAGGTTCACCCAAACTGAGGGATATTCTATGAAATAAGCGATAGGTCAAACCCATGCAAACAAAGACAGGTCGAGGAATTTTCAGGTCACAGGAGACTGGAGAGACTTGACAGCTTAGTGCAATGTATAGCTGAATTTGATCTGAGATTAGAAAATAATACTTTTATTTGGCTGTATAGATTATTGCAATAATTGAGACAACATTTTAATAAGGTCTGAAGGTTAAATAACAGGAGTATAACTTCAGTGTTGACTTTCTGATTTTGATCTTTGTATTGTGGTTCTTTAAGAGAATGTTGGGCCTTTTTGAAACAAACGTAAAGTAGTGAGAGGTAAGTGTACAATTTTCAAATAGTTCATCTGCATGCAGACAGAGAAAGAATGGTAATGAGAAAATGGTAAGGTCACTTGATCAAGTATTAATATTTGGGAAAACTGGGTGAAAGACATTTCTTGTTCTACTCTTGCAACTTTTCTTTAAGTCAGAAATTATTTCAAAACAAAAATCTAAAAATAAAATAATATTTGCTGGTTAAAAACGTGAGGCGTGGTCAGTGTGTGGTGGTCATCATTAGGAAATGACCAGGAGTAGCCGCTGCACTACATGCTCCAGGCTAGGGCTTTTCAAACTTGGGATCGCAGAATTGTCCAGACCTTGCTCAGTGCAGAGTGGGCCTGAGATTCTGCATTTCTAGCGAGCTCTCAGGAAATGCTGTCTCCCTGTCTGCTATCCTTGTGTCACTGTGGGTAGCCAGTCCATAGTCTCCGCTTGAGCTCAGTCTAGGAATTCCCAAACCTGGCTGTGTGTTGGGGCCACCGAGGAGCTGATTTGTAATTGATCTTCCTATGTGGTCCTAGGATCAAGCCTTTACCTGGGTCCTTTACCTTGTGTCCTTCTTTTCACTTTCTCAAATTCAAATCCCGTCTCTAAATACTGCCTTAGCTTCTGGGACACCTTCTGCTTTACTCCATGGAGCCGTCTGCCCTCCATCTTTCAGATGCCCACCCACCTCCCCCAGGCGGCAGGCTCTCTGCGGTGTGGAAGAAAGCTTCTCCCGGCTTCTCTCCTGGGCTCTCAGTTCAACACTCAGCTCCCAGGAGAGCAGCAGCTCAAAATCGAGCACACATTAGCATTTGTAATCACTCTCACACCCACAGCGCACCTGCCTTGTGTCCCTCGGTTCTCCAGGTCAAAAGTACCAAGTGGGGCCGTTCCACAGACTTCACAGATCCTTCTCTGACTGTGCCCACTCACGTACCCCTCTACTCCAGGAGAAGTAGCTGGCTGAGAGCCTGGTGGCCCACAGTTCTTCCTCACTCAGAAGCTGGGCAAACGAGTATCTTCTGCCCAGACCCCGGCTAAAGTTTACCCAGGACAGGGTTTGGCCCCTGCTGGGGGGGAGGCTTGGGTGTTGCCCTGGAATTTTAGCACAGCCACCCAATTCCCCTGTCCTCTCCACTCCCCATCCACCTGCCCTCCTTCAGCCCAGCACGTGTTTAGGATCCAAAAGACCTAGAGGAAAATAGGTCAGAGGGAGGTGCCACCTGGGATGCACCCTCAAGAGAGGGCTTGGCCCAGGAGAGCAGAAAAGTATTTGTGGGGCCCAGCAGAAGGAGAGGCTGGAAAATGAGTTTGGGAAGGGGCACGCTGGACCGGGGGGCGGGGGGGGGGGTCACAAGGAGACTCCGTTCTCCAGGCCCCATTTTGTGGCTTCAGTAAATGCCCTGGGTCCCAGGAGAATGGTCTCTGGGATCTGAGGGAGAAGGGGGCCCAGGCGGGCAGCATTTCTGACTCAAGCAACCTCAGAGATCCGGGGCTCCTCAGAAATAAGGCTCACCTTCACCTCCCTCCTGCTGTCCAGGCTGCCTGTCTCTGCCAGGGAGGGGACTGTTGAATAGAAGAGAGCCCCGTTCTGCCCTGGAGAAGAGAAACTGGCCCTTTATGCTTCCCATCAGGAGGCCTCAAAGTTCCGTGCTGTCTCCTTGCCGTTCCGCATGTTGGGGTCTCTGGCCTTGTACCTGTCTTCCTGGCCCAAGGTCGGCTCGGAGTGAGTAGCCATCCTTCTGAGGACCAGCAACCCCGTGCACTTGGAGGGGCTGCCCAAGGTTTGGGGCAAATGTGCTCCTTTGGAGAGCTCTGTCCATGCAGCTTCTCCTCTTGCTTGAGCAGTTTCCAGGGTCTCAGCCTTGCTGAGTTCCAAGGAAGAGGCAGGACTTAGAAGGAAGTGTGAGGCGGGCCCCTAACGTGGTGAATGTTCCTGGATCTGGGCATCTGGGGAATCTCCTCCCCCTCATCCAGCCTCTCTAGTTTTGGGCCCCATTCCAAGTGTTCCCCAGAAAGAAGCTGCTTTCCAGTAGTGAGAGGCTCCCCCGGCTGCCTGAGCCCCTCACTGTTACCCCTCTGTCCCCCAGCACTCCTCGGGCTGCCCCAGGCAAGTCAACACTTGTCTCCTGGCCTTGTTTTCTCCCTCCAAGTTCTGGCTCCCGGGACAGCTGTAAGAACCTACTTCCCTGCCAGACACTTTTCTGTTCCTTGATAATACCCAAATTCCTCAATCCCCAATTTCACTCATTGCCTTAGGACCACTTTTGGTAAAAGAGGCAGTTTGGATGCTGAACTATTACAGATTGAAATAATTAGAGGAACTGCAACTAGATTAGAAATGATGAGAGGAATTATAAAGAGAATGAGTCAAAATATTTTAAGCTGAGGCTGTTTTTTAAAAATCTAAAGCATGTAGTCACTGTATACATCAACCCAGTAAATAACTCAGTCTTCCTCAGCTTTGACATTTACTCTCCGTCTTCTCCACCCTCTCACATGCATTCCATTCACCCCCAATCAGCATATTACATGGTTTTTCCATGAAATGATATTTATTGGTTTTACAGTAATTGAATTATTGGCACAAGGCTGGTTTTCAAAGCAAATGACAGAAGGAAACATATCATTACACAAGCGGGAAGACTGGCCAGGGGGCATCTCAGAGCAGCTGCCACCCTGGCGGGGGGAGAGCAGGACCTGGCTCACGAGGATGCAGCCAGGACCCAGCCCAGCTGGACCAGAAGGTGACACAGCCATACCTCAATGGATTGGCAAACGTCCCCCAATCCTTTCTCACAGACAGATATTCCTAAAGTCTCCTTGGAAGTTTCTTCCAAATTTCAAGTTGGTGCCACCAACAGTGGCTTGATGGCCACGGGGCTCCCCCCTCTACGCGTGCCTGCCTGCTCTCGCCCTGTGTGGTTTCCACGAAGCCTCCCCCACCAGGGGCAGACCAAGGCCCCTGCGGAGGGAGGTGAGCGGCAAGCAAGAGTTGGATTTATAGGTGGACCAAACCCAGCAACCTCCCTGAGACTATGCACCCCCACGTTCGTAGGTCTCCCAACCTTATGGGGGCAAGGAAAGCAGGGGCTTCTTAATAGGACGACTGTTGCCCCTCCTGGGTAGATTCTTCCTCGATGAGCTCCAGGTCGAACTCCTCTTCCAGGGAACCCCCGACCGGCAGGAGGCGGAACTTCTTTCCTTTCAGGGTGCACGTGCGGTGCTCGAAGTCCAGGACGGCGTTGTGGTCCTGCAGCACGTCAGTGCCGATGATGGCTTCTTCTGCACTTGCGTTGGCCACCAGGAACTCGGCCTTGAGTTTCAGCTTGCCCAGGGACATGACCGTAGGCCAGACACCCAGGATCTTCATTTCAGCTCCATTGGCCACTTTCACCACGTTCTCAAAGGGCCGCAGGGTATCCAGATCGCCATCGGTGACCTCCTCCCACAATTTTGGGTGGACCACAGAGACCTGGGCCCCGGAGTCCACCAGGAACCTCACTGGCACTTTGCCAATCTTCCCCTTGAGGTAGTAGCCCTTACCCATGCTGTTGGCAAACACAATCTCTTTGGGCTGGCTACATGCAGCCCCTGGGCCTCCGAAGGCTCTCAGGAGGGCTTCCTTCACAGCCCCATAGTCTCTCTGGTCCTGGACACTGAGTCCATTGTAGACCTCCAGGGCGTCTCCTTTGAGTGACTCTTTGAGGAACCTGAGCTTGGTAGCATGGTTCCAGTGGTTGAGGTCATCAATGACCTCAAATCGGTGCAGCCAAAGGTTGGGGGCTACACTGACCCCATCGAAAGACTCCGGGACGAAGGTGCGCTCCCGGTGGCCATCCTGGCTCCTGGCTCCGCTTGTAGCCATTGCTTTGCTCACCTCTGGAAGTTCAGCAGTAACCCACGCCAAGTAGAGAAAACCACAGAGCAGTGTGGGCGCAATCACGCTGGAGAACAAGGCCTCTGGAAGCAGGTGCTGTTCACTTACCCAGCCCGGGCAAGCAGAAGGGAGCAAGCGAGCGTGGTGGAGCGGTCGGCTGGGCCCAGAGGCAGGAGGCTGTGTGGCCTTACACTCTGCAGAGCCTTTTTGATGCCTAGTCTGGCCCCCCCAGGGCTATTCATTCTCTTTGTTCTGGAAGCTCCACCCCCTACTCTGCCCGCCCTCTTGCCAGCATCCTGCCTGACTAGCAGGATGGGTGCCTCACCCTTCTGCATCTGTCCGAGGAACTGACACAGGCCAGCCCACGTTGAAAGAATGACCAGTCTTAGTGGGGGAAGGGGCTACCCAGGTACCCAGCCTGTGTCCTGGATGGCCCAGATGAGGACACAAGTGTTATAACACTCAGGTGTTCATCATCTACCAGATTCCCGTCAGCTTTAGGCTGGGGAAGCTCCTTTGGCCTGAGGACCTACGTGGTCTGTACTTACTGGGCTCTAGCCTATGCCAGGAACTGAGCAGGTGTCTCCCCACATGCTAAGTATGGGAGCCTTTGAGATTCACTAGAGAAAAGACAGAAGAGGATCCCAGAATCAAGAATGCACAGGAATAATTTGTGAGTACACACACACACACACACACACACAGAGTCTTTTCATATGAACGCTTTCACTGCAATCATTTTAACTTCAGGCTCACTTCTAATTCGGAGTCAGCCTTTTGAGTCTAGGCCTTGGGCTGTGGGCTCTTCTCTGGACTGAAAGGGGACTGGCGTGGACCTTGCTCTTGTGGGAGTGAATGTTGGAGCCCGGGATCTGGCTCCAGCTCTGGGAATGCCCTGTGCGCAATGCCTCGAGTGTGGTCTCCTCTGTGCCTGGCTCTCCATGTTCTAGGGACCCTTCGTGAAGCCCTTTCCTGGGCACTGCAGCCCCTGCATCCCCACCCTAGGCTGATCATTTATGCATGACCTAGAATCTCACTCTCTTGTGGTTCACTGTGGTGATCCTTCTACTGAGGACAGGGCAGGATGGAAGGCTTGGCTGGAGGAAGCCATGTGACCCACTACCACGGTGCTGGAGGACAGGCCACGTATCACTGATGCCCACAGAGCACGTCCACGTGCGCAGGGGCTGGAGGCCTGAGTTGGGCCTGTACTGGGAGATTGGGGCTGGCAGGGGGATGCGCTTTTATGATACCGTTCAAAAGTCACTTCCTCCATGGACCCTTCTACCTCCCCATGTGTACGCACTCCTGGCTGACCATGGGTCACAATGTGCTCTGATAACTGGTTCACCAATCTGTCTTGGGAAAAAATCAGCCTTGGGTCACAAACCTGGTGTTTGTGATTATCTCCAGCCCTTATAGAAACTTACAGTGGGACCCAGGTGGTATTCTCTGCTGGGCTCCAGGCCTGGCTGTGTGCTGTCACCAAACAGGAGGGATTAAGGAGGGCAAAGGAGGAGGGCTTGGGGCTCCTGTGGCTCTGGGGTGGTTTTTCCTCTCCAGCTCTTTATGCCATTGATCACCCAGTACCTGGCTGAATCCCAGAAGTACCTGACCCCCATCCTGCCTGTGGATGGCCTCGAGGTCCCCAACCACACTGCAAAGTCCTCAGCCCCACTGCTCTCTCCAGCACCTTCCACCTGACATGATGAGCCAGCAGAGAAGCAGTCGGGTCAACACCTCTCGTCAGAGCTGCCTGGCTTAGGTGGGGCCTCAGTGGCATTCCAGGATCCAGAGGAGGGGGAAATGGAGTCACAGGGAAGGTGTCCAGAGCAAGTAGGTTTCCGAGAAGATGGCACAAGGAAAGACCTGCATCTAGAAAAATGGCCCAGCCACCCATAAGACCAGAAAGCCCCTTCTGCAAGTGGACTTTGGGGGATACCCTGTGAGGGGCCCGGTGCCGTGACCCTAGTAACTGACCCTGTGATTCCTGGCTCCCTGGCGCCTTCACCTTGCATACCTGCTCCCCAGAAGTGGGAATGAGTGAGGAGGCTAGCATGGGAATAGGGAGGGGAGGGAAAGTGTGGCTCATCAGCTGATGCCCAGAACTGCCCAATGTTCCAAACTGTGGGTGCTGTGTTAATTGAGGCCAGAGCTCCCCATGCCATTAGACCAGAGATAGGTGTCCCCTGGAACTTCATTTGCTTGGGTTTGGAGTTTTCTTTGGCAAAGTTAGTTCACACTCTTTCCCTTAATGAGCATCAGCATCGTGACAACCTGTGAGGCAACCCAGCCCTCAGTCCAGGACCCCCAAGCACAGGAACTTGCGTGGCTTACCGTAGGTCCCAAGCCATCCACTGGCTACATGAGGGCTTTTTTTTTTTTTTTTTTTTTTTTTGTACCGGGGATTGAACTCAACCTCATGCTTGCCAGGCAGGTGCTTAAACCACTGAGCTAAATCCCCGGCTATGAGGGCTTTTTCAAAGAAGATGGAGCAGTGGAGCCCCAGGCTGGAGGAGGCAGACTCCACATTCTGCAGCTGTGCTGTTGATGACCTCTGAGGAGCACAGTTAAGCGAGAGCTGATGATTAAATATTGTTTTTTGAACCAATTGCTGTTCAACCAATTGGTAGCTTGAAATTGGACTCGATAAGGCTACCACAGAAACTGGCAAATGCTAAATCAGGAGAGTTTCTTTTGTCTTTGTTTTCTGGAAAGTCAGTTTTTCACACACACACCCCTCCCCCCCTGGGGGACTTGTGCTGGATCTACACCCCCACCCTGGCCAGTGATTAATAAGTCTGTAGCAGTCTCAGCTGCTTGGACCCAAGTGACCTGCCAAACTGGGGAACTAGAACCTACCTGGCCCCTGTGCTCCCCTACAGTCTGTGACTCGGGGTGGGTGACTGTTCGTAGGGAGGCCCTCCAGGCCGCACCTGTTCACACTGGTCTATCACATAGGGTCTCAAGGCTACAACGTGCTGGAAGGAGTTACGGTCCAGCCTTTGGGTGGGCTTAGGGGCTTGTCTCTAGCTAGGATCAGGAACATGGTAAAGATACGTTCGCAGTGTCCTTTGTCCTTGGAAGATGCCATACCTGGAATACTCCAGAAGCACTCAGAGACCTTGGAATGGCCATGCAGATGGTACACTGATGAGCTCAACCAGGTGGGGCAGGCCAGGAGCCACTGCCTCCTCCCAGAGCCTGGGCCATGGCAGCTGATTATTGACAGGTATAGGCACTGGGCGGGACACCCTAATTATCCCCCATTAGCTCGCCTGAGTGTGCTCTGGAGCAGGCACATTGGACTTGACCTTAGAGGAGGTAAATCAGGACAATAAACAGGAAGGAGTTAGGACACCCCCACCCCTCACACCCCCTCACTGAGGTTTCCAGGCTGTGGGCTCCTCCTGCCCCATTCTGCTTCAGCTCCCTGGTTCCTCTGTGGGTTTCTACTCCTCCAGGATAGCTGAGCAAATTGGCATGAGCCCAGGGTGGGGCCCCAAGGCCACGCTGAGAACAGAAGACTTGATAGGCAGTGAGGACACCTAATCCACTTTTGCCACTTCTGGGGATACAGTGGTAGCTCAGAGGGGCGGCTAAACCCTTGAAGTCCTGGGGGATGGGGCAGGGCCCCACTCAGCAGGGTGGGGAGTGGTGAGCTAGGAGGTGACCTGGGCTTCTAAGGGCACCAGACCTGCTAAGTGACACTTTGTGAATTGCAGGTCCCCTTCTATGGCCCACTTGGCTCAAGAAAAGGCTCAGGAAAGGCAAGACAAGCCTTGGCAATATGCAGGTCCCCTCTGCAGCTCCTGCCCAGGCTGCCTCTGGCCACTTCACACTGATGAGACCAGGGTCACCCTGGGCAGCTGTCTGGGGAGACCACAGGGACCTGGAGTTTTCCAAGACAGCCAGGAGGGTTAAAGGGAGACAAAGAAGTGCATTTTCTCAAACAAGGACCAGACTCATGGGCATGAGACTTGGTTGGATGCTCTGATTTTGCCATCTTGAGATTTGGGCCCATACTGTAGTTTTGCACCAAGTTCTGGAAATTATATAGTTTGTTTTCTCTTGTACAAATTTAGATGTGGCCTGGGGTGGTGGCACAAGACTATAATCCTAGTGCTCAGGAGGCAGAGGCAGGAGGATCATCAAGAGTTCGAGGCCAGCCTGGGCTACATTGTGAGTTCAAGGCCTGAACTACATAAAAAATAAACAAAATTAAAAATACCCTCTAGTGGTAGAGGCTTCTCTCTAAACACACACATAGATAGACACGCACCAACATGCACATACACATTTTACCACACACTGTACATACAGAAACACTTTACACATCACACACACATCATGTGTGTGTACATACATGCGCATACACACACACCATACACACAGGCACACCATTGTTCTCAGATCAAAATGACTAAGACATTGTGCAACTTGACTGTAGGGTTCGGCTTCCACCTTTTGCTTCACCTCTGTATTAGCACTCACATTTACGCGGAGTTTTAAAATCCTGTTTATTGGAGGCACCTGCTGTTTATTAGCCTCTAGGTACACTTGCTGCTTCAGAAAACTGGGCAGGTCCCCATCACCACGTCTTACAAGCTAATGAAAACAGGATATAGATGTTTAACGCCACGTTTGAAGCGTTTAAGAGCAACTTACACATGAAGGCTGACCCACTTAGCGCAGCCCCAGTCACCACCGCGCTGAAAGGAGCTGGTTTTGAAGTGGCTCGGCCTGTCTTCTGCTCCTTCCCACCTGGAAAGACAGACAGCCCTCAGGTTTCCCTGGCCCTGTGCACTCGCTCTCCAGGGCCTCGGCCCCTGCTCCCATGCCCAAGCCCAGCCTAAGGCCGACAGGTCAGCCTGAGTGCGCTGTGGGTGGGGTTGCAGCCCGGCTGTTCTCTGCTTCCCATGCCTGCTTCGGGAGGCTTTGAGCTGAAAAGAAAAATACAGATGAATGCAGCTCACAAGCCTGGTGTGGGATTCAAGTGCGCAGCACTCGTGGTCTCTTAGTCCCTGACCACGGACCCTCAATCTGGCAGCGTCCCCTGTGAGCCCCTGGGAACACTTGGTGTTCACGTGCGGTCGTGGCGTAGGCTTGTGGACTGGGCGGCTCTTCCTCACTGCCCCCTTCTCAAGCCTTGCCAGACTTCTTACAAGATGGGTTGTTCCTGCCCCGCCCTTACCAAACAGGCCAGTGTCACCACTGAGGACAGAGCGTCCCTGCATGCAGGGCCCTTCCTCCAGTCTCTGTCCCCATTTGGCCCACCCTCCCCTCTTCCTTTCTGCCTACCGGAGGGGCCCCTCACATGGCCAAGTAGCCCTGCCGAGTCCACCAGCGAACCCGAGACATCCACAGGCAGCAGGATGCTCGGTATAAGTCAGGGCCCCATGGGCCCCGGGGATGTGGGGGACCAGGATTCAGACTCCAGTGCCATCAAGAGCCCTCGGGTCCCAGTAAGGACCAGGACCAACCAAGAGTCAGTTGGAGCAAGTCTCAAACTGCTAAAAAACTAATTAACCACATCTGGTCTTCTCCTGTTTTTATCCTTCAATCAAATATGAATATCACTAAGGTACCCTGAAGGCCCAACCAGTCCCCTCCTCACAGCCTGGCCCTCGAATCCGTTTCCCACCTTCCGCTCAGCTTGGAGACCCAGCCCGCACCCCTCCCTGCTCCCTGGAGAGGTCTCTCCCTGGAGGGGTCTAAGAAGAGACCCCAAGCTAAACCCTTTCCTCTCTCCCAACCTCAGGGTCCCTTCATTTAACTGACCGTGGGAGAGGGGTTTGCAGGACAGGTCCGGGATTTGTTAGACAGTTTTGAGGATGTGAAAACACTTTTCACAAACACCCCTGCAATTTATGAAATATTCAAGTAATCAAAATACACAATTAACTTCCAGATACAAGTGGGATTTATTTTGTTTTTGAAGTTGAATTTTTTTATTTTAAAGGGGGTAAAATTTAACACAACAAAACAGAACAAAATGGGACATAAGAAAGCATAAATCTCAAAGCTAGACAACCAGAGAGCTTCACTATCTATCATATTGTCTCTTGTTTTCTTCCAAATGGTTGTCCATATCTTTGTATACGGAAAGTTCATACTAAATAACATAGCCAATCTGTCACAAGATGTCCAGTTCACTGGCTCCCACTTACTAAGCTGGGGGGGGGGGCACAGACACAGGATGGGGGACGGGACGACATGAGATGTTTGATTCTCAGCCCTCACACCAGCAGGCTCACCAGAGGGGGGGGTTCCTTGTTCTCCCGGCACCCCAGGTCACCGCATGGTGCAGGTCCCCAGATGCCAGGGTCTCTCTCTTGTGGGCCATCAAGCTTGTCACACTCACAACCGCTATTTCTTTCTGATGCATTGACCATTCCATTTCCAAAGTTCTGAAATGGCCAACAGACCACAGAAAGAATTCTCTTTAGGCCCCTGTTTGAAACCAGCAGCTACAGCAATCTGCTGGCCTTGCTTCAGGGCCAGACAAGTGGGCTTTTAATGACCCCAGAAAACTTGGTTGTGAGCTAGCTACGTAGAAGACTTTTGTCCAGTTTAAAATACCTCAAAGGCAGCTTTGAAATGATCCTGAAATAGTTTTAATTGCTGCTAATGATAACCAGTATTGTGAGCAATGAAAACATATAAAATAGCCCTAGCCCAGGGAACTGCTTCTTTTGAATATATTACCAATTTAGCTTTGCACCTAGGATCCAGAGGCTGGGGATGGCAGAGAGTGGAAATCTCTCGGGTTTGTCAAGATGATCTCTTCTTTAGCTTCCAAAAGTAGAAGAGGCAGGAAAGGGAAAGAAAAGGCAGCTGAATCCCAGCCCTCTTGGGTGTCTCCAGGTTATTAGTAGCAGCGTTCACAAACGTTTATTGAGTGTCTTCTTTATTCCAGACACCATGTTGGTGACTGTAAACTAGATTAAGAAACTCCGAGTCTGTGCTATAGACAGAGATGAACAATGTCAAATAATAGCTTGATTCAATTCCACACATACTTCAGGAGGCCAAGCCGGCCTCCTTTGGAGAGATGAATCAGACTTGCGGCCTGTCCTCAGTGCACAGTGGGGAGACCAAACCCAGACTCTGCATCCTGAGCCACGGGTGGGCGTGAGAGGATGGGAGACAGCGGCAAGGGCCAGGGCTGGGGAGCCGTGGGCAACTTCTCCCTACCCCGGAAATCAACCAATATCGCCAAGGAACAACGAAAACAAAAGGAATGCTGAAGGGGATAAGCACAGTAACACTGCAACCAGAGAGAGAGGGCATTCAGAACCCCAAAACTGGGATGATTTATGTTGGTTCCCACAGGCTACCTGAGGAGGAATTTGAGAATTAAGCTGCTGCCCCCGCCACACACTTGAGCACCAGACAGGGAGGCTTTGGGGATGGGCTTGGTCTCTGCATAAATAGTCCAATGGCAAATATGTACAAAACACAGAAAAAAGACCAGAAAGAAATACACCCAAAGAGTGACAAGTTATTTCGGGGTGGCAGGGTCATGAGTGATCTTGTTTTCTATATGTGTACTCTGTGAAGTTGGTCTTTCTGTCTTCCTTCCTTCCTTCCTTCCTTTCCTGGTATTTGGACATGAACCCAAGGCCTTCACTCTGAGCTACCTCCTCAGCCATTTTTATTTTATTTTATTTTATTTATTGTATATTTTTTATTCTTTTTTTATTTTGAGACAGATCTCCTGTAAGTTGCTAAATTGACAGAGTTGGGCTCAAACTTGTGAGCCTCATGCCTCAGTTTCCCAGAGTGCTGGGATTACAGGTGGACACCAGCACATTCAGCTATGAATCTATTTTCTAATAAGAAAAAGAAAGCTTTAAAAAAGAGAAATTTGCTCTTGCCTTTTCTGTAAGCTTAAAATTATTTCCAAATAAAAAAGTTTTTTAAACAGGGAATATACGAAGAATCTTTGTACCTTCCACTCAATTTAGCTGTGAACCAAAAACTACACTAATTAATAGTCTGCTAAAATTTTTTAAAAGCTTTTTTTAAAGGGCATCTAAAGGGACAGCTGTATAAAATAAAAGTGGCGGGCTGGGGACATAAGTGCCTGCTTTGCAAGTGTGAGGTTGTGAGTTCAATCCTCGGTACCAAAAACAAACACACACACACAAAAAAACCCACAAAATAAACAAAAAACAAACAAACAAAAAAATAAAAGTGACAATACTAGTAAGTGTTAAAGCTAAATGATAGGTGGAGAGGGTTCATTTGAGTTTCCGGCTGCTTTTGGGGTGTCTTTGGAAATTTTCCATGGCGAGAAGTAAATAACAGGTCAACAGCGGCTCTGGGCCAGACCCTCCCCGTTGGCAGCCTGGCTCTGGGCCTCCTCCCTTGGCAGAGCGCACCTCATCCAGTCTCGGCTCGCTGGGGACTGATGATCCCGGATCTGTCACAGTGTCCCTGCTCCAAGTGCAGATTCGGAGCTAACCCCGCCTGCACCCCCCAGCCCTGGGCTCCCTCACTCTGCCTGCCCGGCCCTGCCTAGGGTCCCAGCCAGCCTTTTGTCCCCTCTTCTCCTGTATCCCTGAATTCTCCGGAGTTTTCCCTCATCCAAGTGGTCCAAATTGGTGTGCCCCAGTCTCTGGCATCCTCAGAAGGAAACCTCGCGTGGGCCTGCATCCCCGCGGGCGGTCGGGGGACCTCTTCTCTCCTGCCATCCAGGCGGTTCTAGAAGCCTCGGGTCACACTCACAGGGCTCGCTGGAGGGACCCCACCCCCACCGTGGGTCCAGCTGCACGGTTCCACCAAGACCCGGTGCAGGGGCAAGGGGCAGAGCCCGAGGTGTGTGCGTGGGGAGATCCCGCGGGGGGGGGGGCACCTTTCTCTCCCGCACACAGGCAGCAGCGCGTGCTCTCCGGCTCCCCGCATCCCCTCTACTCACCCACAAAGCCCCTGGCTCCATGGCCACCCTTATCCTCACGCAGGGCACCAGTGGCCTCCCAATGGTCACATTTGTGACCCCTCCAGCCCTTGGGGAGGTGGATCTTTTGAAGCCTTTGCCTGTAGCTTTTCCTCCCAGGTCTTTGCCCCACTGATTTCTTTTTCTTTTTATTTCTTTTCTTTTTGGGGGGAGGGCAGCAGTATGTCAGTGCAGCCCATACGGCCTTGAACTTCTGACCCTCCTGCCTCAGCCTTCTAAAGCTAGGACTACAGGTGTAGCAGGCCCCACCGGTTTCTGTGCCCCAGGCTTGGGGATCTTCTGCCTCTCAGACCACTCCCTGAAGGCTCTCTGGGCTCCTCCCTCCTAGATGCCTCTCACCAGAGGGCTCCCCGGGCTGTCCCCAGCCTGTCCTCTCCCTTGTGCCAGCGGCCCCTGACGTGTGCACCCAGCAGTGCCGCTTTCATGGACAACGCGCTCCCGGTCCCGGTACCCTCGGCCTCCTCCGATGTTCTCCCAGCCGGGGTGCTGAGTCGGAATTCCAGGGTCCCCCCTCCCCAGGCTGCTCTGCACAGGGCCGGCCGCGCCCTCCGCCCTTCTCCCCGCGCCCCGGCCTCCAAGTGGCTCCTCCCGCACCGCCCGGGGGTCGTCTCCCAAGACCGGTCTCATGCACCCTCCTCGGCGCCCCCAGCACCCCGGGGCTCGCAGCCCGTGGCTGCATCTTCTCCTCGACTGACGCGTGTAGCTCCCCGGCCTCTCCCCATGCCCTGCTCACGGCCCCCTCCTCCTAGTGCCTCCCTCAGAGGCTCCCTGGGTTTCCCCGGCTAATTTAGGGGTGCCTGCTCTATGATCCCAGCACAGGAGCTGTGACCTCAGGCCGTCTACAGGCGCAGACTCCCGACGGGAGCATGGACTGGGCCTCCGCTGGAGAGTCCCGGTGTTTCTGGCCTCTGCTAGTCCACAGCCGGCCAGCCTCCACCCGTCTTCTCGCTGTTTCCCTCCCTGGCCTCCCTTGTCAGTTGCTCCTGCTTCCAGGACTTGAGTATCAGACCTGGCGGCGACATCGTTACCTGGAAAATTCCACATCCAAATTTTTGTTACTGTAACATAGTAAAATAGTTTTCATCGTAATGCAATGCACAGATGAATTAAACTATCTCAGCAGGGTGTGGTGGCAAAGGGCCTGTAATTCCAGCACTTGGAAGGCTGAGGCAGAAAGATCCCCACAAGTTTGAGGCCGAAAGAGCTATGTAGTGAACTCAAGGCCAGCTTGAACTACACAATAAGACCTTGTTTTAAAACAAAACAAAACAAAACACCATAATAATAATAATAATACAAGAAACCTATAAATAGCAGAAACAATGAATTTACTACATGTAACATACTCCGATACTCTGTATTTTCTATTAGACTCCACCTTTTTTTTTAATCCTAATAATGACACACTAAATTAATCTCCTAATCTTCTAGTTGCTCCCCACCCACCATCTGTAAAACTGCCCTGGCCAGTGGGGG
The DNA here is from genome assembly GCA_004027295.1 of Dolichotis patagonum. Lineage (NCBI taxonomy): Eukaryota > Metazoa > Chordata > Mammalia > Rodentia > Caviidae > Dolichotis > Dolichotis patagonum. The sequence goes on along the minus strand of PVJX010002808.1, from coordinate 45,366 downwards.
AGAGCACAGTTCCCACAGGGGAACATGGTGCTTCCTGAGTATTCTAAGGGACTGGCAGTGTTATAAATTTCCAATCTAGCATGTACTTTATAAGAACCGAATAGAATGAATTGTTGGAAAATAAAATAGCAAAGGTATTTTTAAAACACAAACCCTATACAGTGTATAATAGCTAAATCTTGGAATCAGTCCAAATGCCCATCAATTGATGAATAGATAAAGAAAATTTGGATTTTTTCTTGTACTGGGGATCAAACTCATGACCTTGTGCTTGCTGGACAAACACTGTGCCACTGAACTATATCCCCAGCCCAAGACTTGAATTTTTTAGACAGTGGAGTACAACTGTGCCACAAAGAAGGAGAAATTTGAGACATTTCTCACCAAATGGTACTTTGAATTGCACTCTTAAATGAAATAAATTGGACGCAGGCCAGGGATTTAGCTCAGCGGCATAAGCGTCTCTTTGCAAGCGTGAGGTTGTGAGTTCGATCCCTGGTACCAAAATAAATAATAAATAAGTTGGACACACATATTTAGATATCACATTGTTTCTCTGTTGTGAGAAAATGTAAAAAAGGATCAAAATGTACAATAGATTTTGAGAAATGTGGAGAAAATATTCAAATGAGAAGGGGAACAAGGGAGAGGGAGAGATAAAGGGACAAGAAAAAAGGGAAAAGATTATATCTATACAAGATAGATAACTATATCCGTAATCTCTGTTAGTTCACCAAAAAGAATAGTTTGCACTTTCATTGTTTGATTGTTTGATCATGTTTTCATGCCTTTATCTTATAATCTAAACAATTACTTTGAAGATAACAATATGCAATATATTCACCAGTGTTAATATCCTATTATTTTGGGCTGGGGATTTAGCTCAGTGGCTTAAGTGCCTGCCTGGCAAGTGTGAGGTCATGAGTTCAATCCCTGGTACAAAAAAAAAAAAAATCCTATTATTTTGTTTTGAAATTCTGTACCATCATTTTTATTCTTTTTTCATTAATGAAAAAAGAAGTAAAAAATGGAAACAAAAATTTTGTAAATAAGGAGGGGAAAGGGGTTGAAGGGAGGGAGGGAAATGGGAAAAAAAAGAAGAACCAAGGTACAAACTCCCTATGAAGAATGTTATCATTATGCATATCTAAAGTGCATTGATAAAATTTAAAACACAGACACACAGAATGCAAGCCCTAGCAGTTGCAGTGGCCGATGCCAGTAATTCCAGCACTCTGGGAAGTTGAGGCAGGAAGATTGCAAGTTGGAGGCCTGCCAGGATGATTTAGCTAATTAGCAAAACTCAATCTCAAAATAAAAAATTTAAAAGGCCTGGGATAGGTCCTAGATCTTTTGCAAAAAGGACAAGAACCAAGAATGGAGGAAGGGTTGGGTGTAGTGGCACACGCCTATAATCCTAGTATTTGGAAGGCTGAGGCTAAAGGATCACCGCGAGTTTGAGGCGGGTTTGGGCTGAAGTGAGGTCAAGGCCAGCCTGAACTGCATAGTGCAACCCTGTCTCAAAAAAACTAACTAAATAAACAAATAAACGATAAATAAAAAGCATGGGGATGTAGCTCAGTGCGAAGACCCTGGCTTTGATCCTCAGTACAAAATAAAAAAGGCCAGCCTGTTGCGTTATAATCAGATTCACTAGGCAGGGTAGGGTGGTAAGAAGCTCCAGGGCCAGGAGCATGCTGGGAAGTAGGTGCCCACTAATGGCAGCCAGGGATGTAGGCAGCCTCCCCAGCCTTCCTGGTGCCCTCAAGCTATCCTCCAGTTCTCGGCCCTGAGCAGTGGAAACCCGGGCAGTCTGAAGGCTTTGCCTTTGTTCACTCTATGCCTGGTCAACAGTACCAGGCTGCCCACGTTCAAATCCTGACTCAGCCACTTAGGCTGAGGCCGAGGGTAAGTCAGGTAAGTGTCCTAAGCCCCCTCCCAGGAGCCTCCTGAGAAGCTAACACAGCAATCCCTGCACGCAGTTTAACTGGCGCGGGGATCTGATTGTGCTCTCCCCTTCCACTCTCAGAGTTCTGACTGGTGTCGACTGGGCTTTCGCTGAGCGCAGCAGCACTTTGCAGCCTTCTGGTCCCACGCCCACCGCTTAGGCCAAAACCACCCAGCTTTCCATGCCGCGGTCTGGCTCCTGCTCGCAGAGTGGTTTGCAGAGAATAGGAGGAGCCTCAGGCTGCTCTCACCCGCCCCGCCCTGGGGTCTCCACACCTACCCAGGCTCTCCCATCCTCCACGTGAGCCCCACTTCCCCCCTCCCTCCTCAGGGGCTCTCTGGGGTCACATCTGTGGTCTCTCCCAGCCTGAGGCGATCTGCCTGCCCTGCCCATGTGCTGTGGATGTTTAGCAGTAGGCTCCCCAGGAAAAGGAACACACACACCTACGTTTATTGTATGTTTTATTGACATTAATGATGGTGAACAATTTATGATATGAAATAGACAATAAGTAAGTTGCATGCAGCCCGAGAATGCTTGCATTGTTTTTTTACCAACCTACAGATGAGTGTCACTATAACAGGTCTGTTGATAATTTGGTTTGTGCCAACTAGTAGTAGTTTCTTGTTTACTAATAACTGGCTTAACCGCTGCCTCATGGAACTCCTGAAAATGTAACAAGGAGTTCTTAGAGGCTGGTGTGATCTAAGCTCGTCTAGATCTGGCTTTCAACCCTGGCTCTGCCTTGAGAGGGGCCCTCAAAATCTCTCCAACCACCTGGCGGCCCCTTCCTCTTCTGGTCTTGTCATATAAGCAAAATCCTCATCTTTTCCTGCCTCTGGAGCCTGCTCCTCTCTGGGCTGTCATTCACTCAGGGACACCAGGAAATGCCCCAGGGTCCACCTCCTACACCAAGCCGCTGCCTCCTGTACCCCACTCTGGAGTCTCTTCCTGCGGTCTGTGGGCCACACCCTCACCCCTCACCCGGCCATCACCTCCCTGTGCCCCCTGGTTTGGCATTGCTAGCTCCAGTCACCTTCATGGCATCTAACACTTGTGTGTCCTGCTCTGTTCTGCACTGGGCGAAGCTTCCTGCGCCCAACAGTCACTGTCCCTTGCCCTTCACTGTTTTTCCAGATCCATTTCTGACATATCTGGCAAACAGCTCTGCTTCTGCTACAGAACCAGCGCAGTTCCTCTGACACCTCTGCTCTTGAAACCCAGGCCTCCCCCAGCTCTCCCTGACTCTGGGCTCTGCTCTCTGTTCAGAGCCCTGCTGCACTCGGTCTCAGCATGGATTCTCTGGAACCCACCACTGTGAGCATCCCCACCCCCAAGCAAAGGCCCTCAAACACGCAGTCCTCACTGCTGATGTATGCTCACTTCTGACCTGAGCCAGATTCTGCACTAAAGTGCCGGGATGCAGAAATGAGCCAGGCTGCTGGAAAGTTCTGTCTGCTGGGGAAACTGAAATAGGGTACAAGCCGAGGGTGTAGCTTAGTGGTAGAGCATGTCACTAGCCTTTGTGTGGTCCTGGGTTTAATGTCTAGCAGGGAGAAGGGGGGGGGACGGGGAGAGGGGAGGAAGGAAAGGAGGTATGAAGGGGGAGGAGGGAAAGAATAGTGGGGATAAAGCAGCCATTGTTTTCACAAGGCTCTGGGAAGGTACTGGGGATAGCAGAAAAGGGATTTCTGGGGGTGCTGGTCCATTTTCTGAAATTGATGGATGGACTAAAGTTAGCCATATGGGACTGCAGGAGAATGTTCCAGACAGAGAGGTAGGCTAAAGGCCCCAAGGCCTGAAGGCACAAGGCATGTTAGGAACCCTCTGTGATGGCATTTGGAGAGCCGGAGAGGTAAGGAGGCATCTGTAAAGAAGCACCACACCAGACCCAGAAGGATTTTGGCTGGCTCATGGAGAAACTCAACATGAAACCAACAGTGATGGCAGTAGGGAGCAATGGACGGCTTCTCAGTACAGGATCACAGCTTTTCAGAAAGAGGGCTTGGACAGTGCGCCAAAGAAGCATGGTGAGACTCAAAATGCTGCGTGAAGGGCAAGAAGCCACTGTGCAGGGGAGCGTGCGTGGGCTACAGGCCCAGAGGGGAGACACAGAGCTGGGGACGCGGTGGAGGAGGCAGGGCCAGCTCTCCACAGGGCTCCCTGGAAGGGAGCAAGGGAAGACTGCCCCAGTTTCTGGTGTGGGTCACCTGTCCGCCCTTGTCTGAAATGGAGACCCCAAAAGAGCAGCTGGGGTAACTGAGTTTGTCCCGGGATGTACCTGGTTTGAGGTCTCCATGACACAGCCAAGTGGAAACGTCCCCTTACCAGCTGGATACTGAAATCTAGACTTTATGAGAATATTCTGATGAAAAGGTGACATTGGGTGTTGTCACAAGTCAGCATTTGGGAGTCCTCTTCCCCACAGGGTGTGGGAGGAGTGGAGGACACAGCGTTCACAGGCCTGGTCTTCAGCTGAAGCCACAGCAGCAGCAAGAGAGGAAGGAGGAAACTGCTAGACTGGGGTCCCCAGAGGTAGCAGGGTGGGGGAGGAAAGCCACCCTGGGCCTTTAGGAACTGGGGCTCGCTGGGGCCCTGGTAGCACCAGGCAGGACAAAAGAAGAGAAGTTGGCAAGGACGCTGGGTGGGGAAGGGCAGAAGAAGGCTGGTGAGCCGCCATGGCCACCGGGGCTTAGGGAGGAGAGGGGAGCGATCCCAGGCCAGCAGTGGGAGGATTTGCCTTGGGTGGCAGAGAAGGCCATGGAGCCGGGAAGAGGTGTGACAGATGAGACTCGGAGACACAGAACAACTGGAGTTGGAAATGTGCAAGTTGCACTGGGACTTGGGCCTGTGAGAGCTGGAGGGAGCGGAGGGGAGTGGGTAAGGCTGGGCACCGACTCTCCAGAAGGTCCGAGTTGGCAGAGAGATCTGGGCCACTGCTAGCTGCTACACAGCAGGGCACTCTGTGGTGACCTGGGGTCTCTCAGTGAGGTGGGACTGGGCTTGTCTGCGAGCAGAGAGGTGGAGGAGCTGTGGGGCAGAGTGCAGCGGGCAAAGCTTGACCATGTTGGCAGCCTGGAGTTTGGCTGCCAGCAGAGGATGAGTGTGGAGTGGCTTAGTTCCACCTGGGGAACACAAGACAGCAGCAGCAACCTGAATGGGTGTCTAAGGCAGATCAGGGCCAGGAAGAATGGCGGAGCAAGGCCTGGAAAGTTTGGGGAAGCGGGTGGTCAAGGCTGGAGAGGACCTAGGCTGTCAGAAAGAGCAAGTATGGAGGGTTCTAGAATTCTTTTAGAGTGAAATGAGCTAGTTCTGGGTAAAGGCTATGTTGGGTGGCCAAGGAGCCGCAGGGCTAAAGACCGCACTGTGCCACGAGGCCCGGTGGTGTCCCGAAGGTTGGTTGTGGACTGATGGCACCTTTATGTCCTGTCACATCCCGTCAGTGGGCTGCCCCGTGTGCTGTGCTGGGTGGAGCCCACCAGCACCAGCACCAAAACCAACACCCCGGGGATAGTTCCAGGCCACGATCTGAATCTTAGCCAGCAGCACAAAGGCTGCAAAGCTTTGCCCTTCAAAGGCAGAAGTTCCCCTGAGGAGCAGAAGGGTCTGAGGGGGTTGAGAGCAGTCGAGGGAGGACTTGACTATCCAGGCTTTCCAGAGGGGGCGCTGCCTGGACCGAACCTAAGGAAGGAATGGGTCCCCTAGGTGAAGGGGCACTTGTGAGCAGAGTTCAGAGAGGCCTCACTCATCCTGCCAAAAGCCACACTGCAAGCTCGCTTTCCGTCCGTGTTGCCTGACTCCTGGTCAACACCGCCCTCCTTACCTCACTGAAAGGCCTTTGCCCGCAGCATCCCTCCCCATCCCGCAGAGCTCCTGCCTCTCACAAGCTTTGGGGAATTGGTCAGTTTGGAAAGCACCCAGAATTACTTGAGGAAAAGACTATTTGTAGCAGGTACAAGTGAATTCACCAAGACTGCAACAAGCTTCATTTCCACGGAGACCCAGGCCTTGCTCAGCTTTCTCTCCTGGTGACTCCTGATTTTGTCTGAAGATATGAGCTGCCCCAAGCTGTAAAGGGGCAAAGAGTGGCATGAGAAGCAGGTGTGTGCTGAATTGCCCCTCCGTGTGCATGACACTTAAAAGGTGCTAGAAGATTCTGTGCTGGGTCGCTTATTTAGTATCCCTCCCACCCTAGGCCCAGTGATCAAAGAATTTGCTCTTGATCTTGGATTTGCTTTTGCTGAGCCAGAGTCCATTTCTACACAGCCTTGGGGCCACAGGCATAGTTGGAGGCCGCACACCTCAGAGCGCCTTACACCTGTCCTTGCCCAAGAGTCACGGGAAATTACTAAACAGACCAAAAGAAGAACCTGCGCGCACACTGCCCTCCTGTCCTGTCCCCAGCTGTTGCCTCAGGGAGAGTCAAAACAGGTCAGATAAGATCTGTCCCACTCAAAGTTCCAAGGAAACAGGGAGCTAGAAGTGTCATGTGATGCAGCTCTGCCCCACCCAGCCCTGTCCCGCACCAGCTGTGTGGCCCTCGGGGCTGTGATCCTCCAGCTGGTTGCTTTCATCTCCTTTGTGGTCTGAAAGGCAGCAAGGAATTAAAGCCCCTGGTGCTCTAAGGGCTGCTCTGGCCCCGCCAGCTTCTCAGGGACTCTGTGTGAGGTTGTTGTCCTTATAGGTGGACCCTCAACATTTCAGCTCCTCCCTATACTCTGCTCCCTCTCATCTGATCTTGATCAGGCCATGATGTAGATGCACAGCCTTCATCCTGACCCCACCAGACCCGGAACCAGCCCATGTGACTGTGTTCCAGGAGCAACTCTAGAGCCCAACAGGCTGCCTGGAGCCCTAGGGCAGGCCTTGGGCCTTGGGGAGACCAGTTCTCCCCTGTGGAGGGGAGACTAGAACCTGAACTCTGAGCATAAAATAATCCTTTCTGGAATCTGATTGGAGCCTTTATCCAGAGATGACTTTAAATAATTATTTCTTAAATGCTCCCCAGAATTACCTGAGCAAGCGAATAAATTAATGGTAACACTGTCTTTAAATCAGAAATCTTTAAAATCTGTTGCTGAAAACCCTTTGCCAGCCTCCCTTTCTTTCAGTCAGAGACCCCACTGCTAAGGAACAGGCATGGCAAACCCCACCTTCTTCACGTATGAAGTGCCGTTGTCAATAAAGTGACCCTGCCTGGGTGTGGTGGCAACACACCTGTAATCCCAGCCCTTGGGATGCTGAGACAGGAGGATCTGTGTGAGTTCAAGACCAACCTGGGCTATAAAGAGAGATTCTATCTCAAAAACACCAAAAATAAAAAAAGGTGACCCAGTATGGCTGCCCATGGGGCACAGGTCTCCCTTCTCCAGACTCCTCTGTCCTTGTGACCCCATTCAACACACCCACAGTCCCAACCCAACCTGTGTGAAGAGGTCTGAGGAGACAAAGGACTGGAGCACTCCCCACAACACACACACTGAAAAAACACAAACTGGGCAAAACTGGAGGAATTCAACTTTTTTGAATTGTTTAATTCCAGAAATTCCCAGTGCCTCAGAAGAAAATTGCAACCCCTAAGCAAGCATCTATAAGTAAACAAGATAGACACTGGCAGCAAGGCCTCTGTGGGTGGGAAACCACCAGCAAGGGGAACTCTGGCCCCCAGGAGTTCTGCAATCACTGCAGAGGTGCTATTCCTGCTCCTCTACCATACGGTAAGTTGTGTAAGATGCTGTCAAAAGAACCCAGGGCCGAAAGGCAGGAACCTTGATGTCCAAACCCAAGACTGTCCCCAAATAGCTGTGTGACCTTGAGTGGTGCCCTGGCATCACTGAGCTCTCGTGCTCCGACCTGTGAAATAAAGGGTGGCCTTTCTAACTTCCCCAACTTGGATTTCTGCCGTATTCTCATTGTGGCCGCCGGGTACCACTGGGAAAAGCTTTATCAGTACAAAGGGAAAAAATGGCCCAAGGCAGTTTTTGAAGCTGTCCCCCCAAATCGGACTTAAGCTGATGTGGATAAATAAGGTACCACTTCTCCACTAGCCAATCAGGAAAGCTGGGTGGGAGGCATCTTTGGAGGGTTACAAGGTCTCAGAGCTCTCTTTCCATGGCCAATGGGCCAAAGAAGAGAACAGAATAAATTAAGAGGAGGAGCAGCTGTAGGGTGAGGGACTTAGAGGGAAGGATGTGACCGAATCTCTGAGGCAGGGCTTGTTGGTAGCACCCTGAGTGGTACCACTGTAGGCTGCACTGGCCTCACCTCTATAGCTTGAGCCCTGGAAGTGGGGCCCGGCCTCGGGTGGTTCACAGAGCATGTGTGCAGCACCCCAGAGATTGGATCCAATCCCAAGCACCCGCCCCTCCCAGGGACACAGTGGTGCTTCCTTCCCATGAACACCCCTGCAGGGTGGGTGTTGGCAGGGTCCTAAGGAAGGGACCCCAGCACTCCTAGAAAAGCCTCCTGCCTGTCTAATTCTCTGTTCCTCCAGGACTCCGGGGATCTCTTCAGAGGAGGTTTTCCTAGACTGGTTCTGAAGACACTACACACTCATCCTAGGACAGCTGTCCCTCTGCAGGGACAGACACAGGGCGCTGGAGAGCTCAGTTTGAGAGCTGGACCAGCCGCAGCCCTTGCTTGCCCAACAAACCACTGCGGGAAAGACACCAGGCTTGTCTCGGCCACTGGTTCCTCCACCATAAAATGAAAACAGGCCCAACCCAACACACACTGTGCGGATTAAATGAGATAAAGCTTGGGGAACACTTAGGCCAAGCCCAGAGCCAGCTCATATTTGCCATGATGATCATGCAGAGCTGCACGAAACCCACGTGGATTAGACCAACCAGGCCGTAGGAAAAATTTGTCAGCAACAATCGTGTTCTAGTAGTCCCGGGAAAGTCTGGGGACAGCAAAACAAACGCTGGGTCCTCCCAGGAAGTGTCGGCCTCTGCTTGCTTTAGAGGTTTATGCAGCCCTCCCCTCATTGCACAACTAAGGAAACTGGAACTCCTTGACAATGCATGGTACGTGCAGGAGGTCACACGGCACGTTTGAGACAGTTTGAGACGAGAGGTTCTAGCTTCTCATTTCTCATTCACGTGGACAGATTGTTTTCTCAGATATGTGTCCATCTCAGATGGCTGCATTGCCCTCCCCCCCCCACTCATTCCAAGAAGGCCTTGGATCTGGCCTCCCTCGGGCTCCCCTGCTGAGGGGGAATGTTTGAATCTCAGGACCCACGGGCGCTTCCAGAGCTGGTCTCTCCTTTGCCTCTCTTTTGCTGGGAGCTGGGTCCTGAAGGCGGCCCATGAGGGAGGAAATGAGAGGGCAGAGGGAGGAGGAACCAGGGAGTGGAGCAGAAGCAGAGATCCTGTGAGGCGGGGAGGCTGGGCCACTGGGGCGGCCTGATGACCAAAGGGAATCTCTTCCCATCAAGCAAGATGGGAGCTCAGCTGGGTTGGCACAGAGTTGATTTCAGGGACATTTCTGGCTGCCCAGGTGGGTGGACTGAGGTCATTCTTTCCACATAAGGTGATCTCAATCTCCCTCAAAATGGCATGCCCAATATTCCACCTGCTTGTACAGTGTTTTTCTTTGGGGCTCTGGGTATTGAACCCAGGGCCTTTGCATTGAGCTATATCCCAGTCCCCCACCACCACTTTGGAGACAAGTCTCGCTAAGTCCTAAATTACCCAGGATGAGTTTAAACTCATGGTCCTCCTGCCTCAGCCTCCCAGAGTGCTAGTGTTACAGGTTTGTGCCACCACACTAGCTTGCACAGTGCTTACCCAATGCCTTCAACAGGCTTCTCTGTCAGTCCCTACAATGGGCCTGATTTTCCACCTGTTTAACACGTGAGAAAGCAGAGCTTTAAACTGGATGTTGGATGCTGTGATGCACACCTATAATTCCAGCATGGGAGGCTGAGGCAGGATCAGTGGTTCAAGGCCAGCCTGGACAACATGGTGAGGCCTACCTCAAAAAGAGAGAGAGAGAAGAGATGAAAAGAAAGAATGAGGGAAGAAGAGAAAGAAGAGAAAAAGGAGGAAGAAGAAGAGGAAGAGGAGGAAGCAAAGGAGGAAAAAAAGAAAAGAAAACTAGAGTTCAGAAAGTGGCATGCACATGTTGGATCTGTCTTGTGGCCCCTTCCTGGGTGACTTAGCACAATGTAGTCACAACTTCTAGACATCTGACCCTGGTTGTGTGTCACCTTGAATGGAAACTCAGCTGCCACCAAACATGGAAACATTCATAAGCTCACTAGCAATAACAATGCCCAACAGCCTGACATGATGATATCTACCTAAAGACCCTGATATGGGGGAGGTCAAGGCAGAAGGAATATTTGAGCCCGTGAGCTTGAGACCTGCCTGGGCAACATAGCAAGACATAGCAAGTAGTAGTCCTGAAATCTCAAAAGAAAAAAAGAGAAGAAAGGGAGATACTGAGAGAAAGAAAGAAAAAAGGAAAGAAAGAAAGAAAGCAAAGAAGGAAGAAAGAAGCAAGGAAGAAAGAAGAAAGAAAAAGAAAGAAAGAAAGAAAGAAAGAAAGAAAGAAAGAAAGAAAAGAAGAAAGAGTCCAAATAAAACCACATTTTTATTATTATTGCAGACATGGCTAATTCAGCAAAATTCCCTTTGACCCAGTAATACTATTGGGAAAAGACATTCATAGAAAAGCTCCTTGAAATCCAGATAAAGTCTGGGATTTCACTAGTAGTATCTATCGCACCAACGTTCATTTATTGCTTTTGACTTATGTACCCTGTTAGGTAGGATAATAGCATTAGACAAAGTTGGTGAAGGATAGGTGGAAACTCTATGCTATCTTTGCAATTTTTCTGTACATCTAAAATTATTTCAAAGTAGAAGTTTCATCTTTAAAAAAAAATGTTCACACTCTTTTACCCAGAATTTCACTTCTAAGACTTTATCTCAAAACTTATCAGAGATGCAGATGGACACTTACGCGCAAGCACGTTGCACCACTTGTGATCATCAGGAAACGCGGAAATTCTCTGCGTGTCCAGGAGCCGCAGGTTGGCTGAGTGAGTCATGGAGCCCACAATGGTAGAGTGTGGCCAGAAAGGATCACATTCTAAAGTGCTTATTGATGTGGGAAATGTTTACTACAGAAGATTAGGGAAATAATTAGGATACGTGCCTGTATACAGTTTAAGTTCAATGGCTTTTTAAAATGATGCCCATAAGACAAGAATACACTAAATATATACCAATATGCTAAACATAGTTATTAATAGAACATATCATTTGAGTGAACCAGATTTTCATCTGAATACATATATATATATATATATATATATATATATATATATATATATAATTTTTTACAATAAACCTATGTTTATAATCAGGAAAGGGAGTATCAAAAATCCCCTACTCAGGGGAGTTCCTCAAAAAATTAAACATAAAATTACCACATGACCCAGCAATTTCACTACTAGGTATATACCCAAAAGAACTGAAAACTTATGTCCGAAAACAAACCAAAAAAACCAAAACAAAATAAAACAAAAAAACACCCTGAAACAACAATAAAAAAGTATACATGAACATTCATAGAGTCATGATTCAAAACATCCCTAAAGTGGAAAAAATCCGACAAAATAATCACAATGTGGTATATCCCTGCAATGGAATATTACCAAACCATATGAACAAGTGAAACACTGATAGATGTTACCAGGGTGACCTTTGGATATGCTATATAAGTAAAAAACCAAGACAAAACAATTACAAATGCCATATGTATTACACTGAGCTGGCTCCCCAGTTGTTTTTTTTTGTTTTGTTTGTTTGTTTGTTTGTTTTGGAACCAGGGATCGAATTCATGACCTCGCGCCTGCCAGGCAAGCACTTGTGCCACTGAGCTACATCCCTGGCCCCCAGTTTTGTTCCATTTTGTTTTGTTTTTTGAGACAAGTTTTGCTACATTGCCCAAGTTGGGCTCACATTTGTGACCCTCTTGCCTTATCTACCTAAAATGCTAAGATTACAGACATGTGCTACCATACAAAGTTTCATGACATTTGTCTATGAAATGTTCAGAACAGGCAAAGCTATAGAGAAAAAAGTAGATTAGTGGTTGCCAGGGCTTAGGAAGTTGGCAAATGACTGCTAATGGGCCCAGGGTTTCTTTTTTGGGCCGATGAAAGTATTCTAAAATAAGGCAGAAGTGATAGTTGTCATAACCTGCTGACCACATTAAAAATTACTGATTGTACACTTTAAAGGGTGAATTATGTGGTTTGTGGATTATACTTAAAAAGGAAAAAGAAGGAAGAAGGGAGAGAGGGAAGAAGGGAAGGAGGGAAGGAAAAAAATTCCAATACTCAAAAGCCACATTGCATTTCATTGTTTTTTTAATAATTTTTTAAAGTTATTAGTACTGTACATGATTATAGTACATAATGATTACATCCATCATGGGGAGTTGGTTCATAACACATCTCATAATTTACTTTTTCTTTGGTGCCTACAATCAAACTCATGACCTTGCGCTTGTCACACCGATGCTTATGCCACTGAACTAAATCCCCAGCCCTCCTCATAATTTACTTTTCAAACATTTTTTCTCTTAATTTTCATAAAATATTGTTTTCTCTACTTTCAAATGATATATAGGATGGCAGACTCCAGCTGCTCCCAAATTCAGGGCCACACAGGCAGAGCAGGTGACCATCTGCTCGTGTGATGGAAACAGCACTGAGATAAGTGTGAGTAGAAACCTCTCCCCATCAGCTCTCCTCTCCCTCATATCCACCTACCACCCACCTCTGCGCATGATCAGAATATATGGTGGCTGATTTATTTTTAAATTTATGATAGTAAAAAACATGTCACCGTTAATTCTCCTCTAAATACCCGCCCTGGCTTTGAACACTCTTATCTCATCATTCTTGTCACTTTCCGAAGCAGCTCTTGAGTCCTCCTCTGTGAGTGGTTTTAGTTGCACTGTCATGGCTGCCTCAATGTCCTGAATTGATTCAAAATGTTTACTTCTCACGGCCATTTTGACTTTGAAGAAGAGCCAGAAGTCATACAGTACCAGATCCAGTGAATAAAGTGGGTAAAAACACATAGTAATTTTTAACATTTTTCTTGACCTTTTATTGGCTGTCATATATATAACTTTTTATTAATGCATATTTGAAACAATATGATTACATGCATTGTGGGTGGCTGCTACATGTGCATAATACATCTTAATTCTTTTTCAGCCCCTTCTTATCTCTTCTCTTCCCCTCCCTCTATCTCTTGGTGTCCTTCCCTTTTGCAAAAGATCTGCCTCTCTGTTTCCTACCTATTTTGCTCTTTAAGGCACCCCGGAATATTTTCACAAGCCTGCCTTTCTGTTGGATGGCACTCAGTAGCAGTATCCACTAGATTTTTGATCACAGCTCATAAAGACACTCACGAAAAAGGCTTCCCAGAACCACTTCAGAAAGTGGCAAAAATAACGGGATTGGTGTGTTCAGAGTGAGGGGGCATTTTGAGGGGAATTAAAGACAATGTGTCTTTTAGTGTAATAACATTTATAAAGTCTAGGTAACCACTGTATATTCTGATTGCATCTCATGCCTACCACTTGTACTCACCCATCCACCCCATGCCATGGCAGAATGTTGGCACGGAGAGGGCTGGTGAAGCTGGCATTTGGGCCCATTCTTTCTGTGGCCCTTTGGAGGCCTCGGGAATCCCCAGAGCTCTCGTTTTCAATTATCCTCAGCGGAGCTCTTCTTTTACTGGCTGGCTGAAGTTTCCTCGTAGCCTCACTGAGAACAAAGTTTTGCAGGATTTGCCAAGAGTAAAGGGCTGCATTTGAACAGGTAAAAGTAGTAAGAAGTGAAGAAGAGCACGGGAGCATCTGGCTGAGCTCAGGGAAGGCCAGGGAGGAAGCAGGGGCCCTAGGCCAGCCGGGCCTTTGAGCAAAGATGCCACCTTCCTGCTCAGGGCCAGGCTGGGCTGGGCTGGGGTGGGCTGGTACACAGGGTGTTGAAACTGAAGTTGGTGGAGGAATCTGAAGAATGGGGAGGGTGGGGGGGTGGTAATTACATTGCTCCTCACTGGAGAGCTGGCCTGGCAGGGCTAAATGAACCCCGGTGGAGCTTCCTGTGCGGTAGTTAGCCAGCGGCTCTGCCTGCTCTGCAGCTGCGTCTCCCTCCATCCTAATGTGGCACCCTGCTTCCCTGAGGGGGACTCAGTTCCGTGTGACACCAGTGGGTTGTCTGGGGCTGGAACCCAGAGGTCGCACGGAGGGCTGGTGCTACCTCTGCCTGGCCCAACCCCTCCCTGCCTGGCCTTCCTGAGGTCTCAGAGTTCAACGTTATGTTTTCAACCTTATCTTTGAGTAAATACTTTTGGGGGGCTTAAGTTAGCTAAATCCAAACTAACAAAGCATGCGAAACATGAAGCCATGGTAGTAGTATCCCACACTGAGTAAGTGTCTACCATTGCCAAGGACAACATGAGGCACATCACACACATGAATCTAATTCTCACTCCACAAATGCGGAACAAGGGCTCAGGGATCAGTCCCACGGCTGGAGCTCCACAATGAGAAGAAACAGAAAGGGACTCAGGTCCAGCTTGATCTGGCTACTAAGCCTAGACCCTCTCTACTCCCCTCCTTCTTTCTCTCCTGCCTCATTCCGCCCATCTATACACTTTTCCCTTCTTTCTTTTCTTCTTTCTTTCTCATTTCTCTTTTTATTTTGACCTTAAGGACAGAGAACTGATTTAACCATACTCCTTAGTTCACTTCGTCACCACAGGGACATGCAAAGCCCCTCTTGTTTTATTACACAAGTTCTTCCTGTCTCACCGAACCACATTCCCATGGCCCCATGATGGTGGCTCACGGGTGATAGGGACTGACCTTTAGCTGACAGACACTCCAGAAATGTGACAGAGTCAAGCCTTTAGATGTGTTTCCTCATGAATCAGAACCCAGTTTGAAACCAGGCATGGTAGCACACACCTGTAATCCTAGCACTCAGGAGTCTGAGGTAGGAGGGTCACCACAAGTTCAAGACCAGCCTCAGTTGCATAGCAAGGCCCTGTCTCAAACACACAAAAACAAAAAAAATCCAATTTGACCTTGGAAACTTTTCAAGGTGACTCTCCAATAGTTCCATCACTTGGCTAGTCCATTGGCCCAGATATGTGTTTACTCTGGACAAAGCAGAGTTATGGAATTGGTATGAAAGAGGAAAACTCCTGTCCCTCCCCTCCAGAAGGTTAAACATTCCCTTTTCATCAATATATGTGGAGCACTGACTTCATGTGCCAGTTCCAGAGACAGAAAGATGACAACACTCGCCGCCCTCTGAGAGCTAAGAAATTGTGAGGGGAAGACCATGAAGCAATCACCACCCGGGTTAGACTGGAGGAGGACGGGAGACCCAGGCCAGTCGGGCCTGGGCGTGGCACAGGCAGTAACCCTAACCACAGAAGTCGCTGAAGGGCCACACATCTGTCTCAGTGGGGTGGTTTCCGCCCCTCTGCCTCAGTGTTGTGTAATAATGATGGGCAGATTTTTCATCACATTTGAAGGGGAAGTTTGGGACCGTGAGACTTAGAAATGTAAACTATGTCGCACACAGAAAGCTTTATTTTTTTCATTTTTAAAAAAATGCTATTGGTACACTTTAAAGATATATGATGACAACATGCATCATAGGAAGTTTGTATCTGTACATGATATATCTTGCTTTTTGTTTTTTTCCCCATTTCACTCCCCTCCCCTCCCTTCAACCCCTCTTCCCTTCCTTATTTACAAAAGCTGTTTCCATTCTTTCTTTCTACTCTCTTTTTTCTTTGTCTCTTCTTTCCTTTCCTCTTCCCCCTCTCCCTTGTTGCCCCTCCCATTTGAACATTTTCTTCCCATTTCCCAGTATTTGTTATAGCCCCGTATTTACACTTTCAGTCTCTCACACCAGAGAGACAATGCAGTGTTTAAACATGTGTGTCCAATTTGTTTCACTTAGCAGTAGGGTCTCAAGGTGCATTGGTTTACCTAGAAATGTCTCAGGCTTATCCTTCGTTATGGCAGAGCAGTGCTCCATTCTGCAAAACAAGTCTTCTTTATCCATTCATCAGTTGATGGGCATTTGGGCTATTTCCAAGATTTAGCTATTACAAATTGTGCCAGGGTGCAGAAAATTTTAAACCTCATTGGGGGTGGGCTATCAGAGGACACCTCAGAGAAGAAGGAAGCGTCCTAGACTAGACCTTTCAGAAAGCTGAGTGAGATGCAGACCTCGCCTCCCCAGATGCATGCCCTGGAGAAAGCAAACAGGGTGTCTGGTATGAACCTCAATCAAAAGAGTGACACAGAGGTGGATTAATGGCAGGCAGCCTTCTGTGCATGGGGCTCTCCTCCAGGCTGGGCTCCGTGTCATGGGAAGTGAGTCAAGGGCGAGGGTCCTCCCGTTGGCCTGCTGCTCAGCAGGTGAGAAGGCAGCCTTGCTCCTTGATCGTCCTGGAACGGCACTGCTCACTAGGGTCTGCCACGGGGGGCAGGGCCTCCTTGACCAGCAAGTCCATGTTGGGACACCTAGGAAGCTTCTGTAACTCAGGTCTTTATGTATGTCACCAGTCCAGCTGTGCCAAGCAGGAGGAAGCCCACCGTGGAAGTGGGGTTATAGTTTCCCACAAGAGGTGCCCTGGGTTCTGACAGCTGTCACCAACCCTCCTCACTCTGCACCTAGGGATCATCTGGCCCGGAGGGCAAAGGACATGGAGGTCTGCGTGTCAGACAGCATCCTGCTGTGTTCGCCTTGACCTCATTGCCTGGGACAGTGTGGGGCTCTCGCTCTGAGTCAGCAGAGTGGGGAGTGTTGTTAAGTCATTTAGTGAGAATGCTGTGGTCCTACTCCAAGCTAGAGCTGAAGAGGGGTCTCCCTCAGTGCCGTCGCCCCACCCCTGCCTGTCACAGACCACAGCTGCAGACCTCGGACCCTGTGGCACTGGGCGTGCAGAGCAGAGGGGTTGAAATCTCAGTGGAACCCTAGATGACCACGGAGAGGGAAAGGCGTACGTGAGGGGGCACGGCCCGGACAAAAGAGTGCGGTGGGAAGGAGGATTTGGAAAGAGCTCTGGCTGATGAGTGAGAAGGCACCTGGAAGAGGCGTTCTGGAGAATCACAGACAACACCCCCCAACCAGCCAGCCTCCTCCCCAGTTTCTCTGCTGTAGGCTCAGGCTCAGAAGACAGGATGTTCCCCAAAGGCCATGTCCCTTTAGGCATCTCTGGTCTCCCTCCTCCGACCACCAACCCCAGGGTCAAACAGCCAAGCCCCAGGATGTACAGAAAACAAGGGTGGGCTTTCCTCAGTCCCTGAGTGCTTCCTCTCCTTCCCGTTCCGCAGGCCTCTCAGACTGGTTGTATCTTTGTCCTGAATGAACTTTTCTTTTTCATGTTAAAAAAAAAAAAATTCACCACCCACACACTCACAACTTTCCACCAGCACCTCACTGTCCATGGGATACACTCCCAAGATGCCCTCTGTCCCTTTTCATCTCGAGTGCCTGTTCCAGGCCCTGCACACAGTGGGGCTCCCTACAGAGATCTCACATGCTAAATGGCTTGAGCTAAGTAGGGGAGGGCATTGCCACATTACAGCGGGGCCCGGTAGCATGGGCTACCCCGTAAGGCACGGCACTCCCTGTCATGAGTAATTCTTTCAGCAGAGGCTGTAGATCCTGTATGGTGGCGATTTTCAAACTGCTTGTGATCCAATATTCACATACGTAAATATCACACTGAAAACAAAAATTTCACAAAAGGATATATACTTTTCATCTCCATGTAGCATGACCTGATATTTTTATTTCATCGTTCATAAGTGCTAGTGTTGACCAGTAGAAATTGGCTTCAGGGTTACAAATGGGCCAAGAGTCACAGTTTGAAAAATGCTCCTGTGGAAGCCAGCTTGTTACACCCCTGACCCCGCCAGTTCCACGATGCTGTGTGACTTCATTTCCTTTTCAGTGTAGCTGAAGTGCAGAAGCACCAGCGACCACCCCTACATAACTCACCCCCATCAGAAGCGTGGTTCTCTTGAAGTTGAACAGGGACTCCTGGGAAGGTCTGGGGACACTGCTTGGGTAGACACCTGCTGACTGGGTGCCCAGGCCCAGCTGCTCTGAGACCAATGCTACCCACTCATTCATCCAATAAATATCTGTCGATCACCTACCATGCGCAATGTCCCATTCTCTGGAAATGTAGCCATGAATAAGAGATTAAAAATTCTGCCATGCTGGTGAGGGTGTGGAGAAACTGGAAACTTTGTGGATTTCTGCTGGGTACATAAATGATTTGGCTACTGTGGAAACTAGTATGGGAATTCCTGTAAAAGTTTAACCTAGAGGGCCGGGGATTTAGCTCAGTGGCTTAAGCGCCTGCCTGGCAAGCACAAGGTCATGAGTTCGATCCCCGGTACCAAAAAAAAAAAAAAAGTTTAACCTAGAGTTACCATGATCCAGCAGTTACATTTCTTTGGTTATAGACCCAAAAGAACTGAAACCAGGGACTTGAACAAATATTAGTACACCCATATTCATAGCAGCTTTCATTTTTTATTCACAGGAGATGGAACGTAGAAACCACTCAATATGCATGGATGGGTAAACAGATGAACAAAATGTGGTTTAAGGATACCATGGAATATTATTCAGCCTTATATACATGCCAAAGTTCTGATACATGCTAGAACATGGATGAACCCTGAAAACACTTTGATAAGTCAAATAACCCAGAATAGAGGAGGAGGAGGGGAAGAGGAAAGGGAAGGGAAAAGGATCAAGGAAGGGTACAGTAGAAAGACGGGCAAAACAAATACGGTATGAGTCCACTATGAGGTATCTAGCTTTGCACAATGTCAGTGTCGGAGCCCAGGAGATGCATCCGAGGCACAGTGATTGCTGAGTGAGGTATCTAGAGGAGTTAAAAGCATACAGAAAGCAGAGTCGTGACTGCGTGAGTTGGGGAAGGGTGGGGAGCTCAGTGTTTAATGGGCACAGAGTTTCAGTTTGGGAAGATGAAATAAAGTTCTAATGAAATGGTGGAGATGGCGACACAATATTGGGGATGTATTTAATGCCACTGGGTCATGTCCTCAAAAGTGGTGAACATGACCAGGCATGGGGTGCACAAGTGTGAGGCCCCTGAGCTACACAGTGAGTTCAAGCCCACCCTAAACTACTCAGCTAGACCCTGTCTCAAACAATTAAAAAAAAAAAGGTGAACATGACAAATTTTATTTTTAAAAAATTAATTTCATTTGGTACATTTTAGATAGGCAAAGTGACAACATTCATCAGGAATCTGTACATGTACAAGATATATCTTGCTTCTTTTTTCCCATCTCCCTCCTCTCCCTTCAACCCCTCTTCCTCTTCTTATTTACAAAACCTTTTTGCCCTTTTATTCTCTTTTATTTCTTGTCCTTTTTTGCTCCCCCTGCCCCCCCTACTTCTGCTCCCCTTCTCATCTGAACATTTTCTCCCCATTTCCCAATATCTGTTATAGATTTTGGTCCTTATTTATACTTTTGGTTTCTCACACCAGAGATAACAGTGAGGTATTTAAACATGTGTGTGTGACTTATTTCACTTAAGAGTATAGTCTCAAGAATGTGATAAATTTTATACTGTGTATATTTTGCCAGAATTGGGGGGGGGACAAACTAAACACCCCCGTGGCGAGGAGCTTGTTGGCAGAATAGTGGGAGCGCTCCCGCCTCAGAGCAGGGCCGCGCGCTCCCAGAGTTCCTGTAGAGCGATCTGGGGTGGGCAGACAAGGAAACAGACGCCACACTCGGTCCCTCATTCTGTCACCCAGAGCAGTTCCCCTTCTGTTTTCAATTTTGACTGTGTTCAGATGAAATTCTGTTTGAAAGTAAAGCCATGCTTAAAGCCTCATCTTCCTTAAACTACAGGCTTCCTTCTATAAATGGCCCCTGTTGAGAGGCCAGCGAGGTGAGGGACAGGTGGGTCCCCGGCAGGAAGGGACTGCGGTGCAGTAGCTGGCCAGGACCCTCACAGCCCTCCTAGCGCAGGAGGGTTGTTTATCTGATACCCAGCTTCACCTCCTGGAGGCAGGGTTCTCACCTGAGTCATCTCTGGTCTTACCCAGGTTGGGGTACAGAAAGGCACCTGATTTTGGCATTGAAATCCTTGGTTCCAAGTCCTGGATCTGCCTTTTATAAGACATTTAAGGTGCCAGCCTCTTTCCTTAACTGTAAAATGGACCTGCCACCACCCATCCTCAGAATAGGATGTGTCACCACATCACAGAGGACGCCCAGCTTGGTGCCAGACACAGACGAGAGACGAGGCATGAGGCATGTCAGGCGAGCTTTAGTGCTGAGGCCGGAGGCTCAGGAATGAGGGCTACGGCCTCAGGTGTGCCCAGGAGCCCGGGTGGGGCCCCGTGCCCTTGGACCTGCCCGGCCAGCCCAGCCAGTCCTAGCGCCTCGGTGCGGTGCAGTCCAAGTGCAGCCACCCTCAGAGCAAACAGCCTGGGGAGCATGGCCCTGCCAGACGCTGAAAATGCTTCTGAGCCACGTCACGGTTTCGCGAGCTGGTTTCCACCGCCCCCAGGAGCCTCCCCAGATATGCTCTGCTCAGGTGACATCACCATGCCCTCCACTGCCCTCTCCGTTTCCACGTGTGACAACTCTGCCCTCCACACTAGAGTGCAACTTCCTGAGACCTGGGTCCCTACTCATCTCTACTCCCCCAGCACAGAGAGGTGGCTCAGTCACTCAGGGTGAATTGGTGATGACGATGGTGCCAACGATGAAACCCAGCAGCTGCCCAGGGCACGACCCTTAGAACAGGTGTGGCACAGGACTAAGTGCCTTGATTAATTCTTGTGAACCGCACAAAACCCCTTGCAGGTGTGTCCTATTTCCACGAGCCTCTCCTATTGTTGTTTTGTTTTGTCTATAGTTGTCCTTTTTAATGGAGAAACAGAGGCTCAGAAACCATAAGTACCTTACCCAAGATCACCAAAGAGAGAAGCAGGACTTGAACCCTGGTACAATTTGCTCTTTTTTTTTTCTTCTAGATTTGCTCTTTTAACCGGTACTCCAAACTGCTTGTTCAAGTTGTTAAAGTAGTGTTGCAGAAGTGGGCTTGTAATCTTTGGGCCACCTTCTCACACAGGCTCTAACGTCCCCTCTGAGGCATGCCCGGGAGGAAGGCCATCTCAGGAATATACAGACTTCCCCTTGGCGGGAACTCATCACCACACAGGCTCCTTCCTCAGACGGAGCCCAGCTGCTCCCCTCTGACACAGCCTGCTGGACGCACGGACTGTGTCCTGCCTCCGCTCAGCTGATCTCATCCTCCTTCTCCCTCCCTGAACTCTGCTGTCTGCAGGCTGATGGCCCCATGCCTCCCCAGCAACTGTCCCCAGACGTTCTCTGTGTCCTCGAGCCTGCACTGCCCCACACTGGCCATTGTGTCGCCTGCGGAGCGGGGAGTAGGGAAGGGCAGTGGCCCCTCTCTTTTTCCAGGTCCTGGCTTCCACTGTGGCTGGGCTGTCAGGGACTCTCACCCCTGGTCCTCATGGAACCTGCGGAAAATCAGCCCCCCAGTTCCCCATCTACTCAGATGACTGGTTTTAGTGCACCCAGATAGAAGATGTTACATTTTCCCTTGTAAAATTTCCTCCTTTCTTTTTCTACCCTGACAAAACTATTTTGAACCCTGACTCTGTCACCTCAAAGCTATTTGCTATCCTTCCCAGGGCAGGGTCATCTATAGCCCAGGGAAGCCTCCCTTCAGGGTATTTATTTTAAAGACAAATGAAATAAATTGCTTCGCAGGACAGATTCAGGTTCCCTCATCCATGCTTGTCCCTGGTTAGCCCCACGGTGCCGATGAGGGGCTGCAGTCCGCCTGGATGGCCTAGGATGTGCATGCAGTCTGCTCTTCCAGGGGAGCCAAGGGGAGCCGCTAGCACCTCTACTGTCGGGAGCTTCATTTCACGCAGTGATCTTTGTTCTACATCTTTGTTCCTAGTTTGAAGAGTGCTGTTGAGAAGGGTAGATTGGAAATAGAGACACGGAGTGCTTTTTCTTTCTCTGTGACACAAACACTCCCATCTTCCCTTTGCAGAGAGGAGTTATGCTTTATTGTCTTGCTCCAAACAGACGAGGAAGGAACAACCAAGCTTGGTGCTGACAGGGACTCCACTGCAGTCACTGGTAGTTCCGGGTCTCCGTCTTCTGGGCATTCCGACGCAACACACCATGGTGTATCCCAGCCAACACATCCTACAAATGGGAACCATCAGGAGGCCTCGAAATCTAAGCTCATCTGTCCACTGTGGCTACTGCCTTGCTCCCTTTTCTTCCTGTTAAATTGTTTATAATTTCATCACCAGAATCTAATTTCCACTAGCTAGAATGCTTAAGCTGGGGGCATTTTTCTCTACTCCTCACACTACTATCCACCTGCTGGGCTGCTCTTGCGACTGCCGCTTCCATCAAGGCCTACCCCGCCTGGCCCTGGGACCACATCTCAGAGTAGCCTTGTAAACCCTCTGAAATACTTTTAGAGACCTTGATAATATTTTAGGTTGTTACTGGTATTTATTATAGTACTCCTCCATCAAGAGAAATAGTTTCATCCTTTTTATTTGATTAACATTTGTGAATATCAGCTATAGTATGTGTAATGTATCATGCATGCGTAATGTCTGGTGATCTGTTGTTAACACAGAAACCTCCTGGTGATGAGGCAGGTCTCCAGTGCACTGGCTCCATGCTTTCTCGGATGAGGTGGAATAAATCACTCTTCTCTCAGAAATACCTGACTTCTAGTTGAGGTTCCCTCCCATCACCTAGAGTGACTCATAGAAGCAGAGCCAGGGATGAAGTGGTCAGGGAAGTGAGACTGACACGCTACCGAGACAAAAGGACTTGGCCCTACCTACCTTGGCGAATGGGCCGCCTTCACTTGGGTAAAACAGTGAAGAGGGTGGAATTTGTCTTCCAGCCCACTCCCCACTCTCTAAACGGCCCCCAGCCCAAATACTGAGTGGCCCT
Organism: Dolichotis patagonum; assembly: GCA_004027295.1. Lineage (NCBI taxonomy): Eukaryota > Metazoa > Chordata > Mammalia > Rodentia > Caviidae > Dolichotis > Dolichotis patagonum. Next base: position 22,328 of record PVJX010002808.1, on the reverse strand, counting down.
GCCCTGGCCTCCGTCATATGGGCCACCTCTCTCTCCACAAGAGAGAGAATGTGGGAATTCTCTCTCCACATCTAGCACCAGCCATCAGCAAGCCAAGACACCTAATAGCAGTGGAGGTGCTTTGGCCTGAGACAGCCACGCTGGTGGCAAGGGTTCAGCCACAAACCCGAGGTCACAGTGTGCCTCGCCTACACAGTCCCAAGGAGGACACCTGCCTGAAGAGGCCACTCAACAGCATCTGCGTTATCCAGAATCACTGAGGTGCCCATGAATTGCTTTTCCTGAGAAGTATAACTTCAACGGCCAAAACAGTATTTTAATCACTTTGAAGGGAAAACTTACTAAAATGTGGCCACAGTTCCATAATGTCTTTTGAAAATCTTTTCCCACTGAAGTTGTCTCCCTTACAAGCATCCCCTATGGAGCTCGACTGTTACGTAATTGTTCTCTCTCCCTCCTTCCTTACAGAGCTTCCGCTCTGCTCTTACCTGCAAGTCTATCTCTAGGACCACCTGCCGCCATCACTCTGGCTGTTTGTTTTCCCTGCAGAGGGTTAGGAACAGATAGTGGCTTTTTAGGCCGGTGTGCTAACTAAGTAGGCGTCAGCACAGCCTGAAATGCTCAGAGGGATAAAGCACCTTCTTCAGTGCAAGGGTTTTGGTTTAGCTGTTTCTGGGGATCCTGTTTTCAATAATTCAGTTTGGGCTTAAAGTCTAAAAGCAGATGCGGAGTCTGAGACACACTTGCACCTGGAATGCACCTTAAATATACTTATCAGCCATCCTCTGGACAGTAATGTGTTTCTACCATCATGATACCATTGTTTTGCTCTTCTTTCTTCTTTCACTTCTTCTTTTTCTGAGATAGGTTCTCACTGAGTTGCCCAGGCAAGGCTTGAGCTCCTAGGCTCAAGCAATCACCCTGCCTCAGCCTCCACAGTATCTGGGATTATAGGCAGATGCTACCATATTCTGCTTTGTTCTATTGTATCTTGTGACCTTACTAGGCCTGGGAGGTTCTTCATCAGGGATGAAATGTAGTTTGTGATCCTGGAAGGGTCAAGAAAGCTGGCATCTTTCTTTCAGTCACCTAGAGTGCTTTACAGACTTCAGTCTCCTGAGATAGCATCTGTGACTATTGCCATTTTATTGCACAGCCAACCAAAGCCCACAGAGGAGACAGCCCAGAGAGCAGAGCCCACCACATTCCCACCCAAAGGCACCAAGCATTGCTAGCTCTTTCTGCAAGGAATCCAGTATGCAATGCCTGGGCAGTACAGTGACAGCAGCAGCAAGTGGGCATCTTTGGCAAGGCTGGCCCCAGACACTTAGAGAGGAGTTGTTCTTTGTTTATTCTCTTTCTCCAGATAGACCAGGAAGGAACCAAACAACCTTGATGCTGACTGGGTGTGGTCGGGGTGACCTTCAGGGCTGGGGTGTAGAGATACAGTAACAATCTCAAGCTGCATATTTCTCCCTGCAGGTTGTGACCATTAATGGGTTATGAAATTAGTAAGTCACAACCAACATTTTTGTCTAAAAATTAAACAGAGCAGAAAATATCCAAGTGACTCACACATAGTAAGGATATTATTTTTACAAAACCTTGGGTTCCCTGCTATATTTGTGTATGCTGGTTCACGTGTCATGATTAGCACATGAGATACATTCTGGCTGTGAGCAGCGGTCAGAGAAGTCTGCAATCTCATGCCTGGCTGTCCTGCAGTCACATCTTGCTGAGACCCATCCCTGTCACCTCACTCAACTAAGAAGCCAAATGGAATCTATTCGGATTCCTAAAACTGACCTCACCCCAAAAGGACAACAGAATCTGGGAAGTCTTGTTGGATGAGGTGGGCTTTTCATGAGCAGGGGTGGGGAGAGGGTATAGGCAGAAAAGCACAGGCAATTTTCCTAAGGTAGGAAGAGCAGGGGTTGTGAGAGGTCATAGGGATCCATCACTGAGAGGCAAGACAAGGGGCAGAGGCTGGAGGGGTGACAGAAAAAAGTCCACTTTTAAAGTAACCCGGAGAGAGGAGGCACTGGAGAGTAGGGCAGTCAGGAGGGGTGCCAGGCCTCATGTCCTTGCCTCTTACTGAATATTTCCTAATGGTACCTGCTTTTCTTCTGCCAATTTCAATTTTAACTAAAATGAAAAAAAAATCCAGTTCCTCGGTCACACTAGCCACATTTCAACCCCTCAACTGCCACATATGACTACCATATTGGACTGCACAGAAGGTCATCTCCATCAGGATAGAAAGTTCTATTGGACAGCATTGTTCTAGAAAAAGCAAATGAATAATTCATTTCAGGATTGACTTCCCTAAGGAATGCAAAATCTTTTCTTATTTCTCTCACATCTGTAATTCTAAATGCAAATGCTTCTGAGAGAGACACTGGAGTATTTTTAAATTCTTTTGCGTGCGTGTGTGTGTGTGTGTGTGTGTGTGTGTGTGTGTTTAAATTCTAATTGAAGAGAAACTGATTGATAGCAAGGGCCAGGAAAGCCGGGGTCTAGGAAACCCATATACCAGGGCCAGCTGTGACTGCCCACTGTGTTTGCTGACAGGTTAGGATTAAATTCTGTTAAGCAGTGTGGAAAACTTTGAGACCTGAGAAAAGGAAATAACCCAAAGTTCTTATTCATTTTGGATGAAGACTGTTTACTTCCCAGTTTTCTGTAATAACAGGGAGTTAATACGTGAGAAACAAGCCCTCCTCTATCCCTAGGGAGGACAGAATAAGAGGACAAACACCTTTTCAGAGGCACATGCTTATGAACTTGGGCCTCCTCTGTCCTCTGCATTTGTTCTGTGTCCAGGCCCACGGCTCTACCCATCCTCTGTACCCAGCCTGCGAGAACCACACCACCAACACAGGCCTAGGGATCAAATCCTGTGTGATCTTCACCAGGAGCCCAAAGGGAGCTATCGAAATCTCTGCTCCCCACCCCCTGCCTTGCAGTCTACATCCTGGCTCATGTACTCACCCAGGTCAGCACCTTGTGAGTCACCTAAGGCCCCCGCCCCACCCATGACCACCGTCTCCTGCCACCTCTCCACTCTGCCTGAGTCTGCCCTGCTGGGCGTCCTCTCCAGCCCCACCCAGTGTGGGTGTCATCCGGCTGCACCTGTACCCTGGCAGGGGCCACCCACTGGCCTCCCTGATTCTGGTCACAGCCACCTCCAGCTTGGTGGTTCTTAAGCACCTATGAGCAATGTGATAGCCTTCAGAGACCGGTCAAATCAGACCCTGACTCAGAGGGTCTGGGCTGAGCATGAGTATTTTGCCAAAGTGCCCCAGGGTGATTCTGATGTGTACTCTTAGTTAGGAACCTCAGCCTCCTTCTCCTCTTTATCATCATTGCTGTAATTCATAAGAACAAAAACAATGATTAGCATTTCTAGTGCACTTACACGCACGGCCTCATGTGATCCTCATGACAGCCTATGAGACGGGAGCTACCATCTGCTCCCATTCCAGTCACTGAAACTGAAGCAGAAAGTCCCATGGGGGGAGGACTGGAAGGTTTCTAACCTTGCTCTCCGTGCTCTTATAAAGCCAAACCAGACACATGGCTTTTCTCCCAAAATCTTGGATGACTGACAGTTCTAGAAAAAAAATGGTAGCGTGGGGAGCACATTTATGATTCCTTCTCCACTCAACCTTCCCCCAGTTGTTTCTTAAGTCTAAAAGAAATATCTTGAGCAGGAGAGTAGTTACACAGTGGATACTTGCATGACATGAAAGTTCACTGATTTATGCTTAGGATTTGTGGCTGTATCCTTGTTATTCCTCAAGAAGAAAGACCCTTTTAAAGTCACTTTAAAAAAGAAAAAGCCAGTTAGGAGAGGTGGCACACACCTGTAATACCAATACTCTGGGAGGATAAGACAGGAAGAGCTCACATTTGAACCCAGACAGGGCAACTTAGCAATTTAACATACCCTGACTCAAAATTAAAAATTAGGCAGGGCATGGTGGCACACTCCTGTAATCTCAATATTTGGGAGGCTGCAGTAGGAGGATTACTACAAGTTTGAGGCCAGCCTGGGCTACACAGTGAGTTCAAATAGTGACCAAATAGTGAGCCCCTGTCTCAAAAAAAAAAAAAAAAATTAAATATTAAAAAACTAAATTTAAAAAAAAGGACTGGGGATATTGATTAGTGCAAAGCCCTAAACTAAAAAACAGAAAAGAAAGAGAAGAAAAGAAAAAAGAAAGCCAGCCAGCCCAGCAAATGCACAATAGGGGAAACTTACATTTACTAAAGAAACCAGGAGAAAGTTAATAAATGCCAGCAACTATAAAGGATTCTTTCTGGCAATAACACAGATAAGAACAGATTAGAACAGATCCCCAGAGCTAACCCATGGAAATCCTTGGAGAGTGGAGCGCTGGCTGGAGGGAGTCTTGGTATGACCATCAGCAAAGGCTTCCATAGGGGGTTTCATTCCCCTGGGATGCACAGGGCAGATGCAGCAGGAGCAGAAGCAACACAGGGGCCCTGAGAGTAGTGGAACTATCTTTGGGCCAGAAGCTGGGGGCTTCCCCAGTGGCAGTGGGGGTCTTCTTCAAAAGCCAGGTGATTTCTGCACCAGCAACAAAGTCCAAACCCCCTAAATCTAGGTCCTAGTGCACTTGGTGCTCAGGGACCCAAAGGGCCCAAGTGAGTTCCCGTTTTTCCTAGCACTTATTAAAATATACTTAAAGGAAACAGCATTTGCACAGGTGGTAATGCTATAGGAACAGACCAGCCAATAGAGCAGACCGTGGTGACATAAGACATCAGAGAACTGCCAATAAAAAAAACCAGGAAAGAATTTAAAAATTTTTCTTTTTTGAGACAGAATCTCACTCTATAGTTCAGGCTGACCTTGCACTCACTATATAGCTCAAACTGCCCTCAAACTCAAAATTCTCTAGTCTTAGCCCCAAGTGCTAGGATTACAGGCATGTGCCACCACACCCAGCACCAGAAGAGATATTTTAATCACTGGTGATTTCAGGAAAAAGAAATTAACCCTCAAATTCTCACAATTCACTAAAAAACCACATATTTCACCTAAGTTGAGATTTTAAAATACAAACAAAATCCATAAAAGTATTAGGACCCAGTTTATGTGATATATAATTTTGTAGGCGAAAATGGAGTCTGACATACGGACAGAAACCAGCTTAATCCAGATACTAGTGAGTTATCCCATCAGGAGCCTCCACACAAGCCCAGAGGGAAAGGACACAGTCCCCGCTCCACCCCCATGGCTCCTCCTCCTGTATTCCATCATGCTCAGTCCTCACTCAGGTCAGCATCCTGTGAGTCACACTGCCACCTCTCCACTCTGCCCTTGTCTGTCCCGCAGGGCATTTTCTCCAGCCCCGCCCAGTGTGGATTCATCCCGCCCACCTGCTGGCCTCCAGCTTCCGGGCACAGCCACCTGCAGCCCTACAGTTTGGTAAGCATGAATAGGCTACCATGATTAAATGGAAATTTAGATTTATGATGCTTTAAAAATGGACAGGGCTGAGGGTACAGCTCAGGGGCACAGCACCTGCCTAGCAAGCGTGAGGTCCTGAGTTTGATTCCTGGTACCACCCCCACCAAATGCAATAGCAATGAACAAACTAAATGAAAAAGGCTAATCTAGGATAGGATAGAGTATTTGTAATATATTAAAGATAATGAGTTAACAGCCTGAAATATACCAACCATTCTTATAATGATATATACATGAAATAAAAAAATGTTAAAACTTCCACAAATGAAATGGAATAAAAAGAATATTCCAATGGAATAGAAAACATAGAAGCAGATAATGCATACAATCAGGTGATTCATCAAAAAAGAATCATCAGTGACCGATGAGCCTTTAAAGGGTCCAAATAGCCAGGTGTGGTGGTACATGCCTGTAATCCCAGTACTCAGAAGGCTGATGCAGGAGGATCACTGGGAGTTTGAGGCCAGCCTGGGCTACAAAGTGACTAAAGGCAGCTTGAATGCATAGCGAGGTCCTGTCTCAAAAAAAAACAAAACAACAACAACAACAAAAAAAAAACCAGTACAAAAGTCCAAAAGGAAGTTTTTCTATCAAACTTGCAAGTTTTTTTAAGTGTTCTTTTGGAAGTTTGAAAGCATAAAGTAAAAAGGACATGCTTCTTAGATCATGGTGAGACTCTAAACTGATATGAAGCAATTGGTATCAAAATCTTGAAACTATGCATACCCTTTGATACAGCTATTCTCCATACAGAGGAAATGCAGCTGGGCTTGACTGTGCACTCCTGTAATCCCTGCACTCTGGGAAGATGCCACATTTGAGCCCAGCCTGGGCAATTCAGTGACTTAGTGGGACAAAATTAAAAATATAAAAAAAGGCAAGGCTGGGGATATAGCTTAGGGTGAAGGCTCTGGGTTCAGTTCCCAGTACTGGGGGTGGGGGGCGGGAAGACTACAGTGAAACTTTCTACTCATAATCCAAAGCACTTGTACATCAAAGCAGCAAGAGAAAGAGAGAAGAACCAACTGTGATCATTCAACCTTCAGTGTGCCATACTGCTCGTATTGCAAGACATTGCTCATTTATCAAGTTAAAATCTTTTAGAAACGTTTGCTCATCTTGTGGAACATTCACAGATGAAGTTACATACAATCCAAGGTTTTATTGCATACCCAAAGGAAAAAAAATAATAGCCACAATCATTACTAACCTGAAGGGGCAAAATAAAGAATTAGTGAAATCTGACATATCCATAAAAAGTTTATTGACAAGGAAAAATGTTCAAAACTTACTGTTAAATACATAAAAACAAAACATAGAATAATAGGTATGGTATGAACTCATTTATGTAAAGACTGTACACATGAATATCTATACCCCTATACATAGAGGAAAAAAACTTAAAAAATACAACCTAAATAGTAACAATACACATCTTTGACATAATTTTGTATTTTTTTCATGTTTCCTGTGAGGCTGGATATAGCTCAGGGGCCAGGGATATGGCTCAGCCTTATAAGAGCCTGCCTGGCAAGTGCAAGGTCCTGAGTTCCATTCCTGGTACTCCAAAAAAACATAAACAAAAACAAATACATGTTTCCTGTGTTTAGTGTTTGTGTGGTGCCGGCGATCAAACCCAGGACCTTACACACGCTAGGCAAGCAGTCTGCCAATTGACCCGCATCTCCAGACCTCCTACTTCTTGGCAGTGTGTCCTGGCAGAAATCTCCCGGGTAACACTGACCCCACCACAGCACGCCCCTTCCCACCCTTCTGGTGGGGACTCTCTACCCATAAATCCCATTTGGCTCTGGGCATCCGCCCTTTGTGTATGACATGTATTTTGTGTGTGTGTTTGTGTGCTGCTAACTTTTTAAACTTAATCTTGTCTCCTCAATTCATCGGACTACAGGTATCCATGTCTCTCATGTTTCTCTCACCTTTATTCTGTGCTCCTCTCAGTGCCCAGTACAGAGCAAGTTGTCGACAAATACCCCAAGAAAGAACATATTCCTTTGTGTCCCTGCTCCTGTGGGCTGGCTACTCGCAGAGGTGTGGCATACAGGCCCTGCTGCAGGTCAGGCTGGGCTGTGTGTTGTGGGCCACCTGTCTGTCTAGTTCTAAGAAGATGCCTATTGTTGCTGCTAATTCTTGTAGCATGATGGAGCTGTTTGTTTAAAGCATGAGTTACTGCCCCCACACCCAAAGGCAAATCTAATCCTAGGAATACTGTAATTAATAAATCGGTAAATGTTTTCTCCTGTTTCTAGCGTAAAGTTGGTTTTGCCCGGCAGCCACCACCCACTCCTCCTGCAGCCCTCACCCCAACTACAGCCATCTCACCAGCTTCTCTGTGCCCCCTGAGGGATATAGTCGTCTCAAGTGTCTCAGCCTCCAGGCCCAGAGACCTCAACAGGGGTCTGTTTTGTTGCCAAGCACTGATGCTTGAAGTGGAAGGATCACTTGAGCCCAGGAGTTTGAGACTAGCCTGAGTCAGCAAGACCCTGTCTCAAAACAAAGAAATATTAATTTTTATTATAGAGTAGGTTCCTCTTTTTCTTCTGGATCTAGGCTTTCCAGAAGTTTAAATTCCTCTCATCTCCTGCCTCACCATCTCACCTGAGCCTCAGTATTTCTTGTCCATTCAACAAACAGTTTGAGATCCAAGCATTCGGGCCAGTTTGGCATGGTGGCTCACCACCTGTAACCCCAGCAATCTGAAGGCTGAGGCAGGAGAAATCCTGAGTTTGAGGCCAGCCTGCATAGTGAAACCCTGTTTTAAAAACAAGAAAACAAACAAAAAACCCCAAGCACTTGGGCCAGCCTTGGGCCTCAGCTGAATTGATGGCTCACTAGAGCTCAGAACGGACTCCTCTGTAGACACTAATGTTTGTCTGTTTTGCTCAGTGCACTATCCCCTGTGATTAGGACAGCAGCTGGAACACAGCAGTAAATAGGTGCTAAATAAATAACAAACTGCCAAGTCTGTCACCCATGCCCATGCGTGAGCTTCTACTGAAGTTTCTGGATGTTTTTTTTTTTTTTAAACAGTCTTACTGTGTAGCCTACACTAGTCCTGAACTCACTTCTAGCCTTCTGCCTCAGACTCCCGAGTGCTGGGATTACGGGCCTATGCCATCATACCCTCCAAGTGCAGTTTATTTATCAACATTTTTGTTTCATTTCTAGATCCACTTGTATCTAATTTTATTTATTGTCCTCTTAAATTTGAAAAGTTGTCTATTTTATGTTTCTAAGTGTACATGATAAGTTATAGATTTGGGGGTTTTTTCCTTGCTTTTTTTTTTTTTATTTTTTTGTACCAGAGATCGAACTCACGACCTCACACTTGCCAGGCAGGCGCTTAAGCCACTGAGCTAAATCCCCAGCCCTTTTTTCTTGCTTTTTTTAATTCATTAATTTTTTGCTTTTTATCTTCCTTAATTTACTCTACTTTTTCTCAGTTTTTCTTATTCTTCTTTTTTTCTTCCATTTCTAGCTTGCTAAGTTTCCTTATTTCTAGTTTAATGATAAGGCATTTAATTTCAGCACGTGATTTTCAAGTAGCTGGGCTATATCTAGTGAATTTTGGAGTGTTTTCTACCTCCTTAATTGCTCTATAGTGGGTAATTGCATGTAAAGATTCTCTGTCCCACTACCCACCCACCTCCAAACCATCTTTCTGTTTTTTAAGAGGGAAATTACTGTCTATTCAGTTATAAAAAACAAAAACAAAGAAATACAAGTTTTTATAATACAGCTTCAAGCCACTTCCCTTCATACCAGATAGCCACACAGCCCGAGGCTGCTCTTAAACAACCCTGTGCTGGCCACTGTGTGCCCTGTCTTCAGCGTTCCTGGCCTCCACATGGTTAACAGTTTTGTTGTTGTTTTTACTTTTGTTGTTTTGTTTTGTTTTTGAGACAGAGTCTCACTAGGCAAGTGAGGCTGGCCTTGAACTCACTAGGTAGCCCAGGCTAGTTTCAAACTCAGTGATCCTCCTGCCTCAGCCTCCCAAGTGCTAGGATGACAGGTGTGCATCACCACACAGGCTCTATTAACATTTTAGATTTAATAACTCCTGTATATTGTAGGTTGTTTAACAGCATCTCTGTTCTCTCAGTACCCATGAAGAGTGAGTGTGTATGTATGACACTCCCCAAGGTGTGACAAACAATGATATGACCTAATATTGCCAAATGTGCTTTCCTGAAGGTAGGGGGAAACTTCCCATTTGAATATCACTAATAACATGCTTTAAAAAGCCACAGCTTTGAAAACTCCAGGGCAAACACTTGGAACCATACAACTCTGTGCAGGTCTGGTGTGGACACAGGGTGTGGTTGTACATACTGAATCCCAGCATTCAGGAAGCTGAGAAAGGAGGATTTCTGTGATATTGTTTGGCCTAATCTATATATAGTGAGACCTTGTCTCAAAAAAAGAAGACTAAGACAGAAGAAGAAGAAGAAGAAGAAGAAGAAGAAGAAGAAGAAGAAGAAGAAGAAGAAGAAGAAGACAATAAATAGTATATTTCTACTACATAATAGAAAGCTTTCTTGTTATATAATGGAATATATATACATGCAGAAAAGTATACAAAGAACTTATTGGTATATAAAAAGTTATATATAAATAGACATGACTTTATTTGCATAGAAAATTTCTAGAGGTACCCTCAAAAGGCTATGAACAATAGTTACATTTAGGGTGAAGGAATGAAGGACTACAGAACTTCTGCTTTCTCTTTTGGTACTGTGTGAATTTCCTTCTGACTATGAGTATATATTTTTTAAAAGATTTTTGAAAAGAATTAGGGCTGGGGATTTAGCTCAATGGCATAAGCGCCTGCTTTGCAAGCGCATGGTCGTGAGTTCGATCCTCGGTACCAAGAAAGAAAAAAAGAATTAGATAAATCTCCTCATTCCCAATCACTTCAATTTTTCAAAATGCATTATTTTTTAAAGTGGCATAATATGAATAGTACAAGCCATAAAAATGAATCTCAGTTTACAAATTTAGGTGTGCAAGAAAGCATGTTAGCCTCTATCATTCAACTCAGTGTTTATGGGAAGCTTCTATCCTAACAACAGGAAACTTGATTTTGATGTATCTTCATTCTCCAAACCCCTGGGGAGAGCCAGGTGCAGGTGTCTGAGTTAGGCTAGGCCAGGTCTGCTGCTCTGTGTCTCTGCTGGGCAGCCAGGAACCACAGGCCCAGCTGCCAGTGCCCTTATGAGCTGGCTCCACCATGCAGCCACCTCTCTGGGATCTGACCCCTGCCTGCCCAGGCAGATTGTTAGAAATTTGGGTGCCACTCTGGAGGCTGGAACATTTTCCCCCAGTGTCTCCTGCACCCCAGCCAGATGGGAGGGGAGGGCTGAAAAGGGATGGATGTCTTTCTACTCCGGAGACAGTCTTCTTTTATATGGCTTAGGTCAAGCTGTTTAGTCTCCACCAGAGGACCCTTGTCCTTTGATGGGCTAATCACTAAGTCTTGAAACAGCTTAAGTGCATAAACTTTCACACACAAAAACTAGAGAAGTTTGAAGGTTGGTCTGGGCTTCTGACCTAGGCAACAGCTCAAGAGGTAATGAGCTCCGTGAACTTTCCCAGAAAAAGGGGAAATTCAGGGAAGAAAAAAGATCAATTCCTCAAATATTATCATAGCCACAAAGGTGTGTAAGTGCAAAGCAAAAAGCTTGAACATTGCTGGGTGTGGTGGCACATTCATATAATCCAAGCTCTCTGGGAGGCTGAGGCAAACTTTTGAGCCCACTTGGGCAATTTAGCAACTCAGTGAAACCCTATCTTGAAGTAAGAAATTTTTAGAAGGACTAGCGATGTAGCTGGGTGCAAACACCCTGGGTTCAATCCTCAATACTGAAAAACAAAAGTCTGAACATTTCCACTAAATAAATAATAGTGCCTACCTGTAGGGTAGGCTTTTGGATTGAGGAAGGAGTAGAAAGGGTTTAACTTAATACTGTATATATCTAAACTGAGGGGTTTTTTTAAACAATTAAGCTGTATTCAGCATTGTCTATATAATTTCTTGTTTTGTTGGTTTGATTTTGTTTTTATTATGCTGGGAATTGAAGCCAGAGCCTCATATCCTAAATGAGAGCATTCTCCCCCCGAGCTACACCCCTAGTCCTAATTCAGGGCTGTAAATAAATACCCCATGCATCCTTCACCTCCAGCCTGCTGATGTAGTGCAATGCATGCTGCAGCTGTCCAGCGCACAGGTGGGCAGTCCTTTGAAGCCTCTTAGGTGAGAAGGTGAGAGGCTGGCTGGGAAGAGAAACCAGTACAATGAACTGACCCAGAGACAAAGCTTCGCTTGGTGGAAAGGAGCCAATTGAGCGAGACTGGTACTTGTGCATTAGATACATCTGTGGAGCTGAGCGCTGTGCTCTCAGGACTGCTGGGGACCAGCAGCCCCACCACACTGCTCCCGTGGCGAGGCCAGCAGGAGCGTCAGTGTGAAGCACCCAATGGGTGTGGCAGTGTCCCGCAGAACTGGTACCTGCATAAAGTGTGGTAGAAGCAAAGGGGGATTGCAGAGATGAAAGAAGCAAAAAGACAGGGTGATGGTAACAATCTAGCCTTGTCCATTAGGACACAGAAAACACACAGCCTGAGGACATCCAGTGTGCTCAAGTGTCAAGGTTGTGGGAGCAAAGCCGGAGCTGGCAGTCAGGAGCAAGAGACACGTGTGGACAGACTGTAATGATGTGATAAGTGCCTAAGAGTCCAGGTGTGTGCACAGGTGGGGAACTCACGAGCTGGAGCCACAAAGTCTGCATGGGAGAGGTCAACGAGTTCTCCTGCGCCATCTGACACTGGTGATTCAGAGCCACGGGCGTTGAGTGGAAAGGGTGGCAGGCACCAGGAACCGCAGTACAAAGGTCCGAAGCTGAGAAAGTGGTGTCTGGGGAAACTGAAAGCAGCTCAGGCTGATTACAGTGAATGCAGGGGAGTGGTGAGATGAGGCCGCAGTTTCTGCCCCACTGTGAGGAATTTGGACTTCATCCTGCAGGCAGTGGTGAAATTTAGAGGAGGGTTATTTAGCAGGGAAGTGAGATGATCAAGTTCACCACGAAAGTATTTCACCACCATACTCCCACCCAGTGAGCCGTGTGAGTAGTCACTTTCTCCCCTGACCACCCCTCAGACACAGCTAGTCCTTGCCCGATCCTGGGAATTCCCAAAGCTCCTGGCATCTTTCCTCATTACACCAGGTCTTAATGACCTGTGCCCTGTACTTTCTTCCTCCTCCATCTAGTGAGGGTTGGAGGTCAGGAACAGTGTCTATTGGGTTTTATGCTACATCTTCACCGTGCCTGGTATAAATTCTCAGTATGGATTTACTTGATGAAAAGCAAATGCGTGAGAAGGTAACTCATGGCTTTCAGCCTGAGCTGGAGAGCCTATGATGAAGACACGTGGCAGGAGGACCAAGAAGGTTCTTGCAATAGGTTAAGCAAGAAGTGAAGAAGGCTTGACTGAAGGTAGTGATGGCAGAGCCGGCGAGATTGGAGAGATATTTAGGAGATAGAATTAACTGTCCTAGGTGATATGGCAATGGTTCTAGATAAGGGGAGGAGGACTCCTGGGCCTCTAGCTTAAGGAGCTGAGAGAATGAGGAGTTAATCAGACTGGCTATTCTAGAAAAGAAGGCAATGGGTTGAGGGGAGATGATACAATCAGCCTAGACATGCTGATTTTGACCTGCCTGTAGGACGCATAAGTGGAAAGGCCCTCAGTAAAAACATGGAACTGGAATTCGGGATAAACAACTGGGTTAGAGAGATTTGGGAGCTATCACCCTGCAGGTGGTAATTAAAGATCAGAGAGAGAATAAGATCATCTAGGGAGAGAAAGAGGAGGTAAAACAACCAGGAGGATGCCAGCCTGAAAGAGGGGAGTTTAGGGGGAGACACACAGAGAAAAGCAAGTGGGAGACAGGGAGGGAAAAAAGCAGCCAAGGGTAGTATTACAGCTGCTAAGGGAGAAACAGCTTCAAGGACAAGCAAACAGGGTCCATCCAACAGAGCCCAGCCAGTCGTCCTTACAGTGGAGAAAACTGAGGCCCAGAGAGCTGACCAGGTGGTGGAAACTGCATGCTACTGAGGCCGTGTTCACACGGACCACAGCTCTCAAGCTATGATCCCTGGACCCTGAAGGACCCAGACCCCTCCACGGAGGCCCATGAGATCCAGACCATTTTCTTAGTAAAATCAAAAGATTGTTTTCCTCTATTTACTTTGTAGACATTTGCACACGTATTACAAAAGCACCCATGGGTGAAACTTCTGGGACCTTAATCCACAAAGACAAAGTGACACCAAATTTTTCTATTCACTCTCATATACTTAGCAGTTTAACAAAAATCCAGCTTCGTGTAAGACTATCCATGATGATTATAAATTTTATTAATATTGACCCTAAATTACATCTTTTGTTACAAGTCTACTCATAAAACTTTTCCAAATACTGAAGCACTGTAAGCACTTGTGTGCTTTTTGTTGCAAGCTGAACCACCTGCTTTTTTGTAGAACATCATTTTTGTAGAAAGGACTGACTACACTTATTCCAAATAAATAAATTGTTTATTTATTTATTTATTGTTGGTTTTTTGAGACAGTGTCTTGCTTTGTAGTTCAGACTGGCCTTGAACTCACTATCTAGCTGAGGCTGGCCTTGAACTAGAAGCAATCTTCCAGGCATGTGCCACCATGCCTGACTTCAAATTGGGTTTTTGACAGACATTTTCAAGAAAATGAATGAATGACCTCCTCAAGGAAAACAATGATTTCTTGTCAGTAGCAAAACTGGTCAAATGAAGATATAGAATTTTGGAAAACGTCCATCCATACCAGTGTCTACTTAAAGATTTTTCAATACCTAAATGCTTCTGTGAAATCAATGGTGATATTGACAATTTTGAGTTCTTCTTTTTTGGAGAGGAAGTTGAGACAGGTTCTTGATATGTAGTTTAGGCCAGCCTCCAACTCACTGTGTAGCCCAGGCTGGACTTGATTTTGCAGCAATCCTCCTGCCTTAGTCTGCCGAGTGCTGGGACTACAGGCATATATCACCACATCCAGCCTGCTTTCCCTTCTTTCTCCCCCAGCCCTCCTCCTCCCCACCCTCCTCTCCTAATCCCCTGAACTGGGATTGAACCCAGTGTTTGCAGTAAATTACATCCTCAGCCTTTTAAAAATTTTTTACTTTGAAAAAACAAATAAAATTTTTTACTTTAGAATAGGGTCTTGCTAAGTCACTAAATGTCCCAGGCTGGGCTGGAACTTTCAGTCCTCCTGCCTCAGGCTTTCAGAGTGCTGAGATTATAGGCAAGTACCACAACTGGCTGAAAAATGTGAGTTTTTGATATTATAGATTGAAATGTACCTATATTCAGGAGAGCTGCGTAACTTACTGAACAGTATTATTGAAATGACCAGTGCATGATGTTACCAAATCAAACATGAATA
The DNA here is from genome assembly GCA_004027295.1 of Dolichotis patagonum. Lineage (NCBI taxonomy): Eukaryota > Metazoa > Chordata > Mammalia > Rodentia > Caviidae > Dolichotis > Dolichotis patagonum. The sequence continues at coordinate 7,328 of PVJX010002808.1, read as the reverse complement.
AAAAGGCTCATTCAAAGTGTATATGCCAGGAAAAGCAGCAAATGCCTGTAATCCCAGCACTTGGGAGGCTGAAGATTGCCATGAGTTCAAGCCCATCCTAGGCCACGTGAGTTGAAGCCCAGCCTAAAACTACATAGTGAGACCTTATCTCAAAAAAACAAACAAACAAACAAAAAAAAAAGTGTGTGACAAAAGCTGGATGTGGTGGCCCAGGCCTGTAATTTTAGTACTCTGGAGACGGAGACAGGAGGATCCCTATGAGTTCAAGGCCAACCTGGGCTACACAGTGAGTTCAGGGCCACCCTCATCTACACAGTAAGGCCTTGTTTCAAAAACAAAAGAGCAAAATTATAAGATAGATCATGGACTTTAGTAGAGTATGAGAAGCTCATTGATATGGGTGGGTTCAGATGTCACACTGTAACTAATCTTTCACAAACTGCCTTCTGCTAGGCATGGTGGTGCACACCTGTAATCCCAGACTCAGGGGGCTGAGGCAGGAGGATTGCCACAGGGCCAGCCTGAGCTGCACAGTGCACTCAAGGCCAGCTTTTACAACACAGGAAGACCCTGTCTCAAAAAAAGAAAAAAAAAAATTACCTTTTTTCCCCAATTTTGGTGATACATCACCGTAATGATCTGAAAGGCTATTCAAATGCTACTTTTTCCAACTGTAAGTCTGTATGAAACTGAATTTCCTCCATATACTTCAATGAAAATGACACCAAAGTAGACAGGAGAACCCGGCTGTTGTCTATTATACAAGACATTAAAGAGATTTGTAAAATATAAAACTACTCTCTTAAAATTTTGTTCTAGAAAATATTTTCCTTTATAAAAAGTATGTTAATATGTAATGAACCTATTATCAGTAGATCCTGTTTCTGATATTTTCTATATTTTAATATAGTCTATTTCTAAAATACTGTTTCTAATGTTCAGCATGTTTCTAACATGGAAAATATCTATAGCTATAATAATATAAATAAAAGTTATTAGAGGTCATCAATAATTCTTATTTGATTTTTTTTTTTTTTTGGCAATGCTTGAAATTCAACCTAGGGTCTCATCATGCTAGGCAAGCATTGAGCTACATCCCTAAGTCCTTTCAGTAATTTTTAAGAGTGTAAAAGGAATAATATTGGATTTGTCAACAACTTCTCAGATATGACACTCCAACACAGGGAACAAAAGAAAAAAAAACACCCTGAAATCATGTCAGTATTTTTTCCAACCACAATTATATGAAATTAGAGAGGAATAATAGAAGGAATGTCAGAAAATTCACAAGCACATAGAAATTTAATAACATGCTCCTGAACAATCAATGGATTAAAGAAAAAACTGAAAAATTAAAAATATCTTAAGACAAATTGAAAATAAACACACAACATACCCAATTTTTGGGATGCAGTTGCAAGATGGAAGTGCATAGCAATAAATGCCAACATTTAAAAAAAGAAAATATTAAACACTCTAACTTCAAGAAACTTTGAGAAAATCTAAACCAAAAGTTAATAGAATGAAGGAAATAATAAAGATCAGAACAAAAACAGAAATCAGAAGAACAATAGAAAAGATGAAAAAAATTAAGAACTGGTTTTTTAAAATAATAAAACTGATAGAACTTCAAGTCAAACTGAGGAGGAAAAAGAAGACTCAATAAAATCAGAAATTAAAGGAAAATATTAACAACTGACACCACTGAAATTTAAAGACTTGTGAGACTATTATAAATAATTATATACCAGCAAGTTGGATAGCCTAGACATAATGGACAAATTTCTAGACATGTACAACCTACCAAGACTGAATTATGAAGGAACAGAAAATCTAAACAGATTAGTAACAAGGAGACTTAATTAACAATAAAAAAGCCTCCCATCAAAGAAAATTCCAAGAATTGATGGCTTCATGCTAAATTCTAACAAATAACTTAAGAACTAACACCAATCCTTGTTAAACTGCTCCCAAAAACTGAAGTGGAAAGAAAACTTTCCAAGTCATTTTAGGAGGCCAGAATTACCCTCATACTAAAGCCAAACAAGGATACTACAAGAAAAGAAAATCAACCATACTCCAGTAGGAAGCGGTGCTGTTGGTTTTGTCTTGCACGGCTGGGATAGTTCATGCCTGACACTTTGCAGACACTGAGTAAATACAGTTGAATAAATACATGAATTAATTTAATGCTGTGACTATATTTCTTAACCTGAAAATATATTTATAATATCTTGTTAAATGGAATAGACTATAAAATAGTAGGTAAGAATGATCTCATTTTTGTAAGATTTATTTTCTTTTTTATATCTAGTCTGGAATTAAATAGCAACATACTAATAAAGGTTCACTTGAGTGGAAAAAAGAAAAAAAGAAAAGAAAATCATAGACCAGTATCTCCAATGAGTATAGATACAAAACCCCTTAATACAATACTGTTAAAGTGAACTAAAACACATTAAAAGGATCATTCACCATGATGAAATGGGATTTTTCCCTGGAGTGTAAGGATGTTTCAACACATTGAAATCACTATGATATACCATATAAACAAAGAACAACAACCACATAATCATCTCGATAGATGCAGAGAAGGCATCCAACAAAATTCTGGGGCTGGGATTTAGCTCAGCAGTTTAAGTGCCTGCCTGGCAAGTGAGAGGTCATGAGTTCAACCCCTAGAACAACAACAACAACAAAAATTCAACATCCTTTTGTAATAAAAACTGAAAAATTAAGTACAGAAGGAACATAACACAATAAGGGTCACATATGAAAAACTCATCACCATATCACACTTGACAGTGACAAGTTGAAAGCTCTTCCTCTAGGATCAAGAACAAGATAAGAACACCCACTCTCACCACTATTGTGATCCATCATCCCAAGTAAGTGGAATCATACAGCAAGCTGCCTCTATGTTTATACGGTACATATATACACAGTGGACTACTTTTCAGCCTTAAGGAAAACACACACACACACACACACACAAGGAAATTGTTATGTGCAACGTGAATGAACCTGAGGATAGTGCATTAAGTAAAATAAGCTAGGAACTAAAGGAAAAATACTACAGCATCTCACTTATATGTGGAGCATAACAGTTCAGGTCATAGAAATAGGGAATAAAACAGTGATTAACAGAGATGGGGGTGAGGATGCTAGGGAAAAGTTGGTTGAGACAAAATTTATTAGGAAGAATACATTTAAGAAATGTATCGTACATTATAGTGACTATAGTTAACAATCATATATTGTACAGTTGAAACTTGCTAAGGGCAGATTTTACATGTTCTCAACACACACAAAAAAGTATGAGACCTGTGTCAGTCAGGGTTTACTAGAGAAACAGATACAACACAAGATTTACAACTGTAGGAGAAATTACAAGATTGGCTTACAATGGCCAGCCACAAAGTTGAATAAAGAAGCGTGCAGAAGTCTGCACGCTACAGGTTGAAGGGTCCAACCTCAGGGTTGCAGTGTCCCATGCAAGTCCGTAACAGAAGGCCAATGGTTCTACGATGGAAAACTGAAGAGTCTACAACGAAGGCTGAAGAGGCTACGACAAAAGCTGGAGTCCCAGGTAGAAGCTGAACAGTATGTGCCAGAACCCAGGAGACAGTGTCCAAGCTGAAAATGGAAAAAACTAGAGTTCCTCCCAAGAAGCAGCAATCATTCCCTTCTCATTTGCCTATTTTATATATGCGGGATGTTCCAAACTAGGGACCCTGGCCCCTGCTGTATCACTTAAACTTCTGACCTTTTCAAATGCTGAATCCCTTAGTTAAGCTTCTAGACTTCTCAAGTTTTCACAACGTATAAACCGTAACAAAAGCATACATTTGTAAGTAGCTTGATTTAGCCATCCTGAAAGCATACATGTATGAGGTGTGATATAAAATAGTGAATGTTTAAATTTTACAAAACTTTACTATATTAATCCCCCTCAATACACTCCTCCTCACTTCACAGACACTTACCTATCATGCTTGCAACTTTCCCAAGTCTAGCTAGTACAGCCTGAGCTAGATAGTAATTTCATGTCTTCAGCTGTGCTGTAAGGGCTGCCTCTGTGTCCCCTGTCAATTCAAAACGTTTCCCTTTCCTCATCACTTTGACTTCAGGGAAGAGCCAGAAGTCACTCAGTGCCAAGCATTTGAATATAATGTAACCACAAGGCTGCCCTTCCAGTGGATGGCACAAAAGTTCACTATATTTTCGACCACATCCTGTAAAGATACAAAAGAAGACTTCCAGAGCTGCTTTAGAAAATGGCAAGAACAATGGGATAAGTGTGTTCAGAGCAAGGAGGGGTGCATATTTTGAGGGATATTAGTGGCAATTTTTTTAGAATAAAAAATTTTAAACATATACCATATATTTCATCAGTCTTTGTATACCAAAACATCATGTTGTACATCATAAATCCACACAATTATTGTCAATTAAAAGAAGTAAATTTTTAAAAATGAAAAATGGGGCTGTGTGTGGTGGCATATGACTGTAATTCCAGCACTCAGAAGGCTAAAGGAGGAGAATTGCTACAAGCTTGAGGCCAGCGTGAGCTAGATAGTAATTTAAAGGCTAGTTTGAGCTACACAGATGCTGTTTTGAAAAAATAAAAAAAATAAGTATTTTTTTGTGTCTAGATATTCCCCCAAAACCTCATGCAGTCAGGAGGAATGGGCTTTTCAGAGATAGCTGAATCTAGAGTTTGTCATTTGATTCATGCTTTAGTGCTGGGATTAAGGGTGCAAGCGCTACACCTGCCCTAGGGCAGGTAGACTGAATACAATACAAGGGACAGAAAGAGGCTTGTCCCTGACCCCTTCTTTTGCTTTTGCTGTCTTCCACCACCATGCGCCACCTTGCCTTGGAGCAGCTGATTATGGACTGAACCCTTTGCATACTGAGCTAAATATGCCTTTCCCCCTTTAACTTTGGGTATGGGGTATTCTGTCTCAGCAATGAGAAGAGTCTCAGCAATGAGCAGAGACATAGGGCTGGGGGTGTAGCTCAGTGGCAGAATGCTTGCCTAGCATGAATGAGGCTCTGGATTCAGTCCCTAGCACTGCAATCAAACATAAAATAGTAAAAAGTGTTGGCAATGATATGGATAAGGTGGGCCTTTTGTGCAGTATTGGTGAGGAGAATGTAAAGTAGTGCAGCTGCTGGTAAAAATATGGCAGTTCCTCCATTAAGTAAAAATAGAATTGCCACATATCTATCTAGCAAATCTACTTCTAGTTATACACCCAGTAAAACTAACAGTAGAATCTTGAAGAGATACTTGTACACCCACACTTGTGGCAACATTATCGTACGAGCTAACAAGGTATAAGCCATCCAAATGCTCATCAAAGAATCAACACATGGCTGAAACATGAAGTATATATTCAGTGAAGTATTATTCAGCCACAGGCAGGAAGTTCGAAAGTATGCTACAACATGGACACTGAAGACATTGTTCTGTGAGTTGCTCACAGAGGCAGCGTGCAGTATGATTCCACTTACTTGGGACGCTGGATCAGAGTATACAATAGTGGTGGCTAGATGAGAAAAAGGAGTCATAATTTAATAGGTATATACTTTGTGGTGGATTGAAAATCGCTGGTCAGCTTAAACACCAGCTGAACTGAATCGGCATGATGCTGCGTGTATAAGGTCTACCTGAGGACTGTTGCCAGCATAAAAAGAAGTGGAAAAGGAGACCAGTGCTGTGGATTCTCCTAAGTGAGTGTTGTTGTTTGGAGTTGTTGGTTCTTTTGGAGCTGTTGGTTTTCCCGGAGGAGCTCGTCATGCTGGCTTCCCTGATATGAACTCGGCTGTTATCATCAGAGGAGTGTGGGACATCATTGCTGAAAATGGCTGCAGTTCACTTTTAGGGAGCTTTGGCCCTTACTTTGAGCATCGCTTCCTGGCTCCAGAGAGAAGATGGTGTGCTATTCAATCTCCAGAAGCTTGTCACGCTGGCTTCCTGATATGTAGTTGGCTGTTCCATCATTGGAGGAGCTCAGGACTTCACTGTCACTGAAGATAGCTGTGGTACTGTTACAGGCAGCTGAGTTAGTTAGAAATATTATCGGCAGTCAGGCAGGGCTGGGCCTTCAAAGGAGCCAGAGCAGAAGTTCAGATACATTGCAGCCTTGGAAGAGAAAATCACCTCCTGGTGGGCCAAATCTCAAGACACAAGGCAAAGCGAATACAACCACATCTAAGGATCCCCAGTCCAAGTAGTTCTCTATCACCCTGAGGAAGTCAGGAGTCAGTATCCCATAACCCTACAGGAAGTCACTGCTGTTAATCATGCCCACTTACTGCGTGACTCACTCCCCCATTTGCTCCTAATTTAATCAATTTTACCTCAGCAATTAATCTTATTGGTTGTCCACAGTTCTGTCCCACCTTATGCCCACTTTGCAAATTCCCATTTTTCCCCATCTTTGACCCATCTAACCTCATGATTTACTCTATAACAAAATCCCTAAAAAAGATAGTCTTTGGCAACCCACTCGGGACCCCTTCCATCTCTCAGACAGAAGCTTTCTTTCTCTCAATAAATATATTCATTCCACTCTTAACCTCCGTTGTTCCTAAAATTCATTCTTCATTTTTAGAGAACATGAACTTGTACTAGACATACAGTAGGTCGGAAGTTTCATTCCCCTATATCAGTACTTTGTGGGGGAGCTCTGGCCCCTATTTTGAGTGTCACTTGGCTCTCAATGTACCAGCACAGATCCTTCACCCCACTGGCACAGACTTTTTAGCTTCCACCACTGACCTTTGGGCCTTCCCAGCACAGATTCATGAAACACACTTGCATGAGTCACTGTCCTGGGCTCTAGGCCACCAGCTGGACTTGTGGGGGGCACGCACTGTCGTGAGCTCTAGGTCTTCAGCTGGACTCATACTGGATACTGCTGTGGGATCCTGGCTTTCAGCTGGATTCTCTAGGTCTTTAGTGTGTGGACAAATCTCCTGCCCTTTCTTTGTACTTGACTCCTTGGGTGACCATTATAATACTATAAATTACGTGTCCTGTATGTAATCATTTTCCTTGCAATCCCCTGACTACAACATAGTTTCAGGATTTTTTTATTAGTACATATTAGTAACACAGAATGATGAAAGAGACAGAGGAAGGAGGAGGGAAAGAGGAAATTAAAAAGAATTCAGATGCATTATACAAATGTGCCAAGTCCCTACTATGAATATAATCACTGAGCTACAAACTTGTACTAATAAAAATTAAAATTAAAAATAAATGAATGGGGCTGGTGCAGAACTGGTTTGAGTGTGGCCCTGGGTTCCATCCCTAG
>PVJX010002807.1:75248-120883 GCA_004027295.1 Dolichotis patagonum | reverse complement strand
TGTAACCCCCTGTACAAGTGAAGCAAGGTTAAACATTTCTGAAATGCAAAGGCACAAAATAAACATTACCATTCCAAAAGTTACAAACGAAGGGGGGGGGATATAAAGCATTGGAAACAAAGCAAGTCCAACATCCAGCAGGGCAAACATTAAGTCCTAGAGTTCCATGCTCAGCATTTGAAGCAATCTGGTTGCAAGCTCCAAAAGGCTTGGGTGATTCCACCGCCATGGCACTTTCAGGGATTTCAGCTCCCGCAGCTTTTGTCTTAAACCCTCTCTGCTCAGTTTTTGCAGCTTTCCTCGGATGATCCACATTCTTGGCTTTTCCAAACCTCTGGGGTCTCCATTGCACCTTTGGCTTCACCCTTACATCTGTACAAATTGCCCTCTCAGGGGCACACTGCTTGGTCTCCCATGCCTTTTGCAATCGAGGTAGAAGCCTTCTTACCCTCAGAATTTGTGCATTTTCCTTGCACCTAAAATCAGCACCATGTGGATGCCGCCAAGGTTTGCTGCCAGCTGGAGCAGTAGCCAGGCTTTTCTCTCTTGGCTGTAGGGGTCGATTGTCTAGATTGCCTGGCTCTGTGCACCCGATTGTGAAGAAAAGCTTTTCTATGTTGCTGCCATTCAGGAACCTCATGTGGCTGCCGCCATTCTGGAATGTCATGTGGCCTCCTGTGCCATTCTGGAGCATGGTGCTCTGAAGCTTTCTCATCTGAGAAAATTCTTTCACTTTTGCAGGTTTTGGGCTGCAAAGGGTGGACCCCCGCTGTTTCCCGAGATGCCCTCTGGCCATCTTTCTTATCTCTGTTTCTTCTCAACAACCAAAGTTTCAGCTTTATCTTTACAATCCACAGCTTTACTGGAGTTTTTCTTCTGGCCAAACTCACAGAGTTTTAAATTATCCTGCTGGGCTCTTTGCTCTTGATTTGCAACATAGATCTGGCTAAAAACCCCCAACAATAGCCATGCCACAGCTTCAACATTTGACTGCCTTGAAATTTCCTTTACCAGATTAATCAGTCCATTACCCTTAATCTCAGTCTCAGGCAAAGGCTCTGGGCATAAGCAAAATGCAGACAAACTTTCTGCCAAGCCATAACACACATCACAGGGAGTCCAACAACTAATACAGTCCTTCCCAGCAGAAACCTTGCAAGCCTGGTCTTTACTATCAGGCTTTCTATCAGCCTTCTGGCCTCCTGAGCTCTGACCAGACTCTCCTCTGCAGAACAGCCTCAGCTGCTCCAGCTCTGTGCATCCAGGGGACATGTCCAAACCTTTCCAAACTCTGCCCGCAAGCCATTTCCAAAGTCTCTTGAAAAACATGGTAAGGTGTAGTCACAGCAATGACCCCACTCCTTTGTACCAAATTCTGTCTTAGTTACTTTTTACTCATCGCTTAGACAAAATACCTGATGCCCAAAGTTGGGAAAGGAAAGGTTTATTTCTTACAGTTTTTGGAGGTTTCAGTCCATACTCAGTTGGCTCCAAGGCAGGGTGGCATGGCGGGGCCGCAGTTCATGGTGGCTGCAAACCGCAAGCGGGAACCGGCCAGAGAGAGAGAGACACACATCTTCTTCCTGCCATTACATCACATTCTGGCTGTACCCCTAGGAGGGTGTAGCACTGACACCACCAATCCAAGCACTAGACAATGAACCAATCACAAATGCACAATGCAAATACATGAGGCCTGGGATCCACCGACATAAACCATGACAATGAATAAAAGTTGAGTTTAATTATTTTTCTTAGCTATGGAACTCCCTATCCCTTCTCAAAAGTTTCATGAGAGACCCCTCCCCTCATTAGTAAGACTACTCTTTGAGAACTGTAGTAAGGCAGGAAAGACCCCTTGATTTAAGAGTTGAAAGACTTCACTTTGAAGTCTGTGTACCATTCTGTATCCTTATGATGTTGTGCTTCATTTCTCAGAACTTCAATTGTATTATTTATAAAACAAGTTAGAAAAACTTGTTTTTTGCTTTTGTACTACTTGAATTATACAATTGGTACCTCAGAGATATCTATGGATATAGCTTGTTATTTCTAAATGAGTTTCTGCTCTAGCTCATTTGGCTTGTCAGTCATGAAATGCTAAGCATTCTAGAATTTTCAAGAAAATAATTTAATACAAGTTGACTAGGTTCTTTTAAGAATCACTGGAAGGGCGACAGGTTGGGTTCAGCAGCTCAGTTTTCTCAGATGCCTTCCAGATCATTGCAGGACTCAGCAGCCTGGGAAGTGATTCCCTCTGTTGCAGTCAGGAAAGGCAGCTTCCAGTAGGCATGTGCTACATCTGTAGCTGTAGCCTGGGGAACTGCAAGCCAGGATTAGCTAACTGTCTTGGAGCTCTGCCTGGATATTGGAATGCTGAGTTTGGTTGCTGTTCTATCATGTGCCGTACTCCAAGCTGGAGACTGGATCCTAGAGTGCTACTGTGTAACACTGTATTATCTGTTCAGTCATGCTAGAAGGAACAGTCAGAAGCAGAAGGGTAACCACTGGCCCTTTGCTTCTGCCTTCCAAATCGTATGTTAGTGTGTCTATTTTATGCAACTTAAATTTTATCTAGAACTTTAGTTGCAAATGTTGTTTTTTTGTTTGTTTGTTTTTAATCTTTCCAGTTTGTATAGTTGAAAAAAGCACACTATGAGAATGAGAGAGTGAAATGTAAAGGCTAATTGATCATATACCTAAAACCTCTTTTGTACTTATCTGATTTTCAGATTTATTTTCTCTACCTTTATTATCCTCTCTGTATCCAAGTTCTAGCTATTTTAAAAACCAGGATATGTCATGTTTATGATGTATTTTATACCTCTCCATCAGTATTTAACCGAAACTCCCATTTTTGCTTATGTCTAGGTGGATGTGGGTCTTCTTGTCAGATTTATGAAATGTTGGCCTGCCAATGTATCTAAGGTGTTCTGTCATTCCAGGTGCTTTGTCTCATAGCTGTGTCTACATTTTACTCAACTGAATTTGGGAACCCTGCTTACTGTTTTTTCATGAAGTTTTGTTAAATTTCTTTAATGATCTTAAAAATACCTCCCGTGGTCAATTATTTTAAATACTTTTGTAAGGTACTAGTTGAAGGAAAAAAATATGTGGCTAGCAACAGAAATGGACTTTTGAAACCATCATCTTCCATTATTTTTTTCTCATTGTGTAATATTTTTTTCTAGCGTTTCTGAGGTACTATTGGAAATCGATGTTTTAAATTAAAAATAATACAAAACGATGGCATTGCCATTAATCCTCTTCAAAAACTTTCCCTCACTTCAAACACACTTATTCTTTTGTTGTACCATGTTCTGAAACAGTTCTGGAAATTCTCTTTCATGTCTTTAGTTGTGCTGTTTGCTTCCCGAATGTTCTTTACTTACATTTACCTTTCATTGGTCATTTTGGTTTTGGGGAAGAGCCAGAAGTTGCACTGTGCCAGATCCAGAGAATAAGGTGAATGAGGATGCACTATAATGCTTTTACAAGCTTGCCTTTTCCTTGGATGACACTCAACATCAGCATTCAGTGTGTCTGTGTGTGTCTGTGTGTGTGTGTGTCTGTGTGTCTCTGTGTGTGTATACAGGTGCATGAATGTATGTGTGTACATATATGAGTATGCATATAGATGTATCTTTATGTATATATTCTTATAGCTCATGTTAGAATGAAGGCAACCTCTCCAGTACTCTGTCTTTTATTTCTCTCATAAAATTCTGAGTGCAAAGACAAATTTTAATCATGTTGAAAATATAAAGAAGCAAATTGAACACAAAACATGTCCAAAACAAATATAATACCTACCAAACAAAACCACACAATAGCGGATATACCTTATTCCCTTTCTTATCGTATTGATTCTTATCATTTTTAAATGATAATGAGAGCATTTGGGGAGTGTATTTTGTTAAATAAGTTAAACATATTGGGAACTTGGATTTAAGGATGGCTTTACTAAAGGTGGTAATAGTTGTAGCTTTTAGTCAATGGAAAAAGAATATTTTAGCATCAGAGCTGTCTTTTGTTAGCAGAGAAATAGTTGGCATTTTTCATGTGTATACTTTATTTTAGTGAAATGAGAATCTCATTTCATATTAAAAGAATTTCCTATTTAATTAATAAATCAGATGTTACAAAATTATTTTAAATAGAAACTAAAAGCTCCTACACTTTTTTCTATAACTTGTTCCATCCGAGTTAACCACTGTTGACACTTTGACACATTTTCCAGACTTTAAAGCATACATGTGCACACACATATACCTGTACACACCACCCCCAACAGTCCATTTCTGAGACACAAATGTTGAAGTCTCAGTTGTAACTATAGTGTCTAATGGTAGTATGGATAGGATGTAATGTTATGTGATTGGATTAACTTCATAGATCATAAATGTCAATGTTTGATTTTAGTGATTTCAGTTTTTCTTGACAAAGAAATTTGCTCAGCAGTATTTCTGCTTGTTACTTTTTAATGAGGCAAAAATATTGATAATCTTTTGCAGTTAAAAGTATTTCTACTCTTACTGTTTTAGGTTTGTGGATAAAACTAAGTAGGTATAATTGATTAAAAATGTATTTGTATTCTTTTTAGATAGGTTCTTTCTGTAAGAGGAAGATTTAAGTTGGTGCTGAACTGCTTTCAGAGGGTCTGCTGGGGTATAATATTTTCTTGATAAAATTACTTTTATTTTGTTTAACTTTTAATTTTGAGAAAGATAGTTTTGCTTTTCAGATGTGATTGATCTCACTGGAGATGATAAAGATGATCTTCAGAGAGCAATTGCCTTGAGTTTGGCGGAATCAAACAGGGCATTCAGGGAGACTGGAATAACTGATGAGGAACAAGCCATTAGCAGGTAAAAACATGATCTGAATAAAGCAGATACACATACTATTTATAATAGAAATAACTGGCTTTAATTTTAGAGGTAATAAGATGCACTTTGTTCTAAATAAGCCATTAATATGCTTCTGTACTGTTTTTATGTATTATGTAGCCAATTTTATTTTTAATTTCTGTTTGCTATTGAGATTTAGATTTGGGGTAATTTTTAAATTTTTCTTAATTCCTTTTGAATACACGTCCAATTCAACTTTAATAATTTATAGCACGAGTCAGTAGACTTTTTTCTATACAGATTCAGTAATAAATATTTTTGTTTCTATTTTTTGACCATATGATTTCTGTAATTATCTTTTTCAACTTCTTGGGTGTTATAGCACAAAAACAGCCATCGCTAATACATAATTTAATGATCTTGGCTGTGTTCCAGTAAATCTTGGTTTTCAAAGACAGCCAGCCAGCTGGATATATCCCATGGGCTGTAGACTGCTAACCTCTGATCTACAGTCTGATAGTATATTTACATATACACACACATAAACACACACACATACAGACAAACACACACATAAAAGAAATAAGCAGGGTTCCAAGATCTGTGACAAATTGTCTTTTTCAATTAAATAACCCAAACTTTTTTGTTTAAAACAGTTTGATTTTCCTAAGGAATAAATTTGTTTTTATTCTAAAGCAGTACTGTTTTAAAAACACTTCTAAGTTATAACTAACTGTAATTGAACAGTTATTTGGAGGCAATGGTAGTTCTTAAAGAAGAAATTTCACTTTGAGGAGGTGAAATAATATTCCAAAAGCACATAGCTGGTATGGGTCTTAGGAAGCCCATTGTTCTTTTTACTCTAGCTCGTTTACTAGTACCAAGAGGTGCCAGTTTTCTTAGATAATTCCCCTTAACAGAATATCAATAATGTATTTCTTTGGAAATAACTCCCAAAGTTTTTATATGATACAAGATGTCTGAAAATGGTATGTTTATCAAAGACACATGATGTATTTTTCTTAGTGGTTCTTGATTAATTTCTTTAAATGATACTTTTGAACTTAATTTGTATAACATATTATAGTATAAAGACAATAAAATTCATGGTTTTCCGTTTTAGTTGAAATTGATATTAAATGTTAGTAATTTAAATGAAAACCAAAAGTTCATGAAATATCTTTGGACATTTTAGTTTGGCCTATTTCCTGGAGGATTTGAGAAATCATACAAATTAGGTAATATATTTAAAAACAAAGAATACATTACTGGGGTCTACCTCAGTGGTAGAGTACTTACCTAGCAAGCCTAAAACTCTGGGTTCTATTCCTAGTATTACAAAAAACAAAAAATTGATTGGAACAAATGTTTTAAGTAAAACTTACAGTACTTAACTTTTGATAAAACAAAATACAGTAATTTTCCTGTATCTGTGGAGGGTAAGATGATCTGTTATATAAAAAAGAGGTTGTGAACTTGATTCAGATACTATTTTTAAAAGTGTGTATTTTTGTTTTTGTGAATTTATTTTGTACTTGTATGAGTTTGTTTATATACATGGGAAAATCTCAAAGATATCACTAGTATCACTAATCACTAGATATCACTGATATCACTAGTTCTATATGTAGCATATGTTTTCTGATTAAAGCAATGTGCTTATTGTAGTCACATACTGACAAATGCTTCATTAAGCAATTACATTGTTTTTGTGAGCAGCTTAGAGTATAGTTACACAAATCTAGATGATCTAGGTCAACCAATTGACATGGCCTCTTGATGCTTCATAAAAACAAAAAAATATGGCTGTTACTGACATAACATTTCATATTGTTTTATAGTAAACATTTTTTAAATATAAGTAGTGCTCCGGTAGGGGGGTGTATATACCAGTATCATTGTTTTTTTACTATCAAATATGATATACTATACATAATTGTACATAATTGTGTGTACTATAGTTTAAGAGGACTGTTGGTTTAGACCAGTATCATCATATTACAGTGGCTGTAAGAGGTGACTAGACAATAGGAATTTTCCATCTCCATTAAAATCTCACGGACTGACTATTGTATATGTAGTCTGTCTTGACAAAAGCTTTACTAGTGGCATACTGCAATATGTAATTGAAGAAAGAAATTAGGGATAGTAGATTTTTTTTTTTTTTTTGTACCGGGGATTGAACCAATGACCTTGCACTTGTCAGGCAGGTGCTTAAGCCACTGAGCTAAATCCCCAGCCCAGAAATTAGGGATAAGCAAGCAGGAAGTATAGAAGCAGAGTACTTGGCTTTCTTTGGTGTTTACAGTATGCATCATAGTGACCAGCTATGTATTACAGTGACCAGCTGTTTCTAGAAGACAGTCATAGGAACTGTAACAGAAGCTGTTACCTGGACAACTTACAGACTGGCTGGGGGGCATTTTTTTGCTACATGACTAGTTGTCAGTAAGGAGATGTACTTTTTATTTTCCATTTCCTAACACCAGACTTTTCCTGTCTGATACACTAACATTTTCTCCCCTTTGTGGAATACCACTATGCATCCATTCCAGTATCTAAAATGAAATACAATATTAGAGCACCTAGAAAACAACTGGATCCCTCATGTACTGCTTATCAGAAGGTATGATGATTCAACCATTTTTGAAAAGTGGGAGTGTTAATAATTTGAAACATGTCCTATGCTAAAACTAAGTCTTTCTACTGTGTAAGTATAGACCTGTAAAAAAAGCGAATAGTAGCTTTAACCAGATACCAATAGGAGAATATTAGACAGTGTTGGTATATCCATACAATGGTATTCTAAGCAATACATGGAAAACACTTTGCTGGTTCTTGCAAAAATGTGAAAGATCCTTGAAACAGCTGCAAAGGAAACCTGATACAAAAGAATAACTATATAATTTCATCCACACAATGTTTGAGGACAGGCAAAACTAATTTATGGTGATAGAACTCAGAGTAGTGATTAACTGGGGGATGGAAAGAATATTGTTGGCTGGGAAAAAAGGGTTTTTGGGGTGAGGTAGATGTGTGGTGATTACATGGATGTGTATACACACATTTAAGATACACATTTAAGATTTGTGTATCTCACTATAATTTCTCAAAGTACTGAGAAAAATCATTTATGTTAATTGATAATATATAAATGATATATTTCAGTGCATAAGAAAGAGTGAGAAAGTGAAAATATAAAAAATAAACCATTTATAACTCAAAGTTGTTAAGGACCAGGAATGAAATCGCATAAGAAATGTGCAGGTGCTTTCAGGAAGGAAATTACTGAGTTGGGGACTCCAGCCCACTGAAGAGCTACAGCTCACTGAGAGAAGTCTCCTCTAGCATGTGTGAGGTGCAGGCTTGATCTCTAGCATTACAGGGGGAAAAAGGGGAAGGAAATACCATTTAGACAGATTAAAGAGTATTTGTAATGATTTTAAAATGTACTGTTTAACAAATTGGAACATCAAACATTATAAAACAGTTAATTTATCCTTAAATTGACTTTCAGTTTTATTGTGATTCCAGTCAAAATGCTAGGAATTATTAATTTCTTTTGAGGTCAATGAGTAATTTCTTTTTCTTTCTTTACTGATTGATCTGTGCAACTTAAGTGTTACATACGTTTTTTTTTCTTCAGTATACTGCTGCTCTAAAAGGAAATTAGATAAGATGGAATGTTTTCAGCATTACTGTTCTATGCAGTTTAAGTAAAAACACAAAATAACCCCTTCTCTCAAATCAGTGCATTATAATTTTAGTGAGAAACTGAACATTTGTTGTAAGTGCTTTAAACATTTCTGTTTAGTGTGAAAGGAATGGAGGCAGCACAGTGTTTTTCTTTCTTTATTACGGCTGAATGTCAAGGTCATCATCAGTGTGGAAAAGATTAGAAAGCCTGTGATGTGTGGTGGAGACTGGATTTAGATTCATGATTGATGAGGTTGCCTCTCATTGCTGCATTTTCTTACCGACTTGTTTCTGACTTCTTTGAGATTTGCAGTGTTTATTTTCTCTCTGTTGGCAGTCTTAATACCTGGAATATAGCTATTATGTACATTATACTTCAGAGTCTGAGAAGTATCACTGTGGGTGAGGCAAGGGAAGGAACCCTTATATAGGACTTTGCTTCATGAAAAGTTTATATTTATGTATCCAGTACTAGAGTATGTAAAAGGACAAGATTTGGAAATAAGAGTGCTATTTGAGTTACAGATTTGGCTTTTGATTTTAAAAAACGTAGAGGTAGCATCTAATATCCTGTTTATTTATTTCAAACGCTGGTTTATCTCTGCTATTATCAATGTATGATGTACAGGTAAGGCAAGTCTTTATTTCTGTTCACCAGATGCTGATGAGAAACAATGGTAGATTAACAAATATTTTTGTCATATGATAAATGTGTTCATAAAGTCTTTTAGGGTTCAAGAAGAGGTGGTAGGAGGAAACCTGCTGAAGCTTAGGGAAGTCTCAAAATTGTGGCAATCTTGTTTCATGTACCAAGTTTTAGTGCCACAATTTTACGATATGGTGTAGTTGAGGAATATTGTAAGAAACCTATTTCTTTAAAACTAGTGTTTTCAGTGATATGTGTGCATCCATGTGTGCAGCAGTCCAGTTTGTGATAGCTCAATATTGTAAACAACCCAAATGCCCATCAACTGAGGAATGGATAAAAAAGATGTGTTAATTTTATACAGTGGAGTACTACTCAGCTATAAAGAAGCTTGAGGCTTTTATAGGTAAATGGATGCAACTTGAGACCATACTTGTAAGTGAAATAAATCAGACTTGCATGTTAACACTGTATTATCTCCCTAATATAAGAAACTAAAAGGGTAAGATCTAAAATACACAGTAGATATTGTGAAAGGAAAGAATAACTTGGATGGAGGATAGGAGAAAAGAAGGAAAAGAAAATATGTGTGTGTTTGTGTGTGTGTGTGTATGCACTTACATATATTAGGTAAGATAGTTAAGCTACTAATTGCTTTTAGCTCATTGAAGAGAATGGTTTGTGCTTACATTGTTTGATCAGTTTTGCATACCTGTATTTTGTAATCTGAGCAAGTACTTTGAAGATAACAATCCACAATATATAACTGTCTTAGTTACTTTTTACTCATTGCTGAGACAAAATACCTGAAAGTTAAGGAAGGAAAGGTTTATTTCTTACAGTTCTTGGAGGTTTCAGTCCCTACTCAGTAGGCTCCAAGTAGCAGGGTAGCATGGCAGGCCGCCATTTATGGCTGGCTGCAAACAGCAAGTGTGACCCAGAAGAGAGAGAGAGACACCTACTTCCTGCCATTACATCGTATCCTGGCTCCACCCTTGGGTGAGTGAAACACTCTCACACCACCAATCCAAGTGCTAGACAACAAACCAATCAATCACAAATGCTAGATTTGGTGTAGTCCATAATTGCATGAGGCTTGGGGGCCACGGACATAAACCATGACAATATCCACTGTTAATTTCCTGTTACGAAATTCTGTATCATTTTTTTGCTCTTTAAAATAAAAAAAAAATTTTGTTATAAAGAATACTTTACATGACAAAATTGAGCTATATTAACATTTAATACATGTACTAAATACAAATGTGGATTTTGTCTTTTTAATCTTAAGTGACTTTGAGGAGCGTCAAGCAAACACACTACAGTTTTATGATTTTGGATTTTGACCTCTGTAAGGAATGGTATGTAGGAATGCTGGGAAGGTGGTGTCTTTCACCATCCTTTTCCTTCCCACTTTCTTTGTGGTACAGTGTAACAGTTGGACAACTACTTGGTTCTAGAAATTACATTTGAGGCTATATATTCTCCCACGTCAGGTAGAGGAGAGTAGGCTGGGTAACTGAAAAGTTGAATTATTAAGTTAATGTAATGATATTATTTATTTGTAAATACATATGGAAGTACATGTATATTTTTGTTGGAAGAGGAGCGTGAAGAATGGTTTGTATTTAAAACATTTAACAAAAACTTCTTGGGGGTTAGTAATCTTAGATCTAGAATTAAACTTTTTGCAGGTGGTCTAGTTTATAGATTTCAGTTGTCTTGTTGAGACTAGTATTGTGTCTTAGGCTGAGTTGAATGTTATTATTTCTTGTGATTCCCATGCAGATGCTAAGTTTTGCAGGTTAAGGCTTGTTTTTAAAAATGTTTTACTATAATTAGTAGTTTATTATGATAAAGGTTTATCTACCAGGAGATTCAGGATTGAGTATAATTTTCCTGCTTGTGATCTGTTTATACTTTTGAAATAAATATGTTAAAATTCTTGTTTTTTAAAGGTTATTGTGTTTTTTCAAATGCTAGTCAGTTGTCTATTCTATTTCATGTGTGATAACTGGTGCTGATTGCTTTTTCCTCTTCATGATGTTAGATCTACTGTTCCTAATATTTGTTGCATATTTTAGTTCATTCATGTCTATTTACCAAGATGTATGGAATGAAATTTCCAATTGGAAACCTTACCATTTACAAGTCAATAAAAAGTTCATATACAGTACAGTAGCCTTTTGAATTTAGTTATTTTTTATATTGTACATTAAATTTTCTCTTTTGAGCATAAACTAGTTTTCTTGTACATATTCAGTTTTTGAACCTGGTTATAATGATTGTTAAATTGTATAATGATAAACTGTAGTTCTTGTCCATAGCTTGACTCTCAAGTTGGCTCTTTGACTTTTTTTAAATCTCTGTTGTATTCTTGAAAACTAGCTTTCTGATAACAGAGGTGTTCTAGATATATCCTGATTTTCTTGTGCCACAATTTATCTAACTGTAGTTAATACCTTTTCAGGAGTTTTTAAATCTGGGGCTTTATGTGAGAACAGTTTTTTTTGTTTTTTTTTTTTGTAGTACTACTGCTTGTGTTGGGGCATTTTTAATGTGACAGAAGTGTGAACCTGTTGTTTCATCTATATATTTAAATATGGTTTTACTTGGGTTTTGTTGTATGTTACTTTATTGATTCCTACCTTCTCCTATATTTATATAGGTAATTTCAAGTAATGTTTAACTTTAGACTGTTACTAAATTAGTTCTCATTTCATGTTGTAAGTACAGATACAAAGATAAGAGAATATTATTTTGACATGATTGTAAGACAAAATCTCCTTAGGATAAAGATAGTTTAGCATGAATGAGATCTACTTTTTTTTTTAAAATGATTGAAATCTAGAGAAGCCAAAAAGTTACAAAAACAACCTCTTGCCAAGGCTTTTGTAGTTTAATATAAAGTGACTTTAAGACTTTATTTATGTTTATGTAAACAATAACTCATGTCTTGAGTAGACAGTGCTTGATAGTTTATATTCATGAATTAAAGTTTAACAAAAATTATTTAAGAGCTAATCAAAACATGGTATGTATTTAAATAAATCAGTTTTATAATAAAAGGCACATAGCCATTAATCACCCTCAAAATAATGCCCCTTTGCTTTTGACACACTTATCCTGTCATTTTTGCCACTTTTGAATGTTTTACGTATACTTCTATGTGTAAATATGTATTACAAAAGGAATAGAGTTTCCTGATGGAAATACTCCCATTTATAAAAGTCGTTAAAAAACTTAAATATACTTTGTATGTATAAGTCTTTTTTATTAGTAAATGCTGCTGCCAAGTGTCACTCAACAAAAATGCAGGTTTGTAAAGACAGTATGGTGTGTCCCCATCCACCTAACTCATCACATCTGACACCATGCAACTAGCTTCTGTCTCTTCCTCAAAGTCAAAATGACCATGATAGCTAAACATTTTGAATCAATTTAGAACACTGGGGCAGCCATGACAGTACAACTAAAGCCAATTGTGAAAAAAAAAAAAAACTTCCAGAACTACTTCAGAAAGTTGGGACAATAATGGGAATAGAATGTTGAAATAAGGGGGAGTGTTGTGAGGAGGTTGAATGGCTATATGTCTTTTAGCGTAATAAATTTTTTAAAAGTTTAAGTTTTCACTGTGTTTTTTGAGCACGCCTTATCGATCTGTTGTTGCAAGCTTTGGTGAAACACCATTAAAGTAGCATTAGTTTTGTTTAATTGTATTTAAGATACTGTATAGGTGAGTTTATTTTATAAAAGTTAATTATGTATTATTTTGATATACAGAAATGTATCTTGTTAGATTTTTCCCTAGGTACATTTTTGAGTAATGAGTTACATATAAATTATGTATGAATTATAAATATAAATATTCTCTTTTTTAGCCATTGTAGAATTGTAGATCTCTTAGAATTTACCTCATTTACTTTTTTTTAATAAAAGGAAACTAATGGTCAGTGAAGGTAAAAGTGCAGTTTAGCTTGTAATGTTTTCTTGATTCAAATTAATTATTATAAAATTGTCATTATGTGATATTGTGAATGTCTGTTTTGCTACAGAGATTTCTAAGAAAATTAATATAGGTGCTGTGGTTTGAGTACTAAACCTATAATTTGGTGAAACATAGTTTACTTGCTATTGAATAAAATTTTATTTTTGTGTTTGAGGCTTTTCTTTTTCCTAGGGGAAAAAAGGCACCTCTCTTATCTTTTGGCATTGCCACTACTATGCTCTTACAGAAAAATAACCTGTCTATATATTGGTGTTAAGCGTTACTTCCTCCAGGCACACTATCCAAAGTTTAAGTCACCAGAATGCTTAAAGTTAATGTATGCTGTTGATTAGGGGTGTAGCATTATGTAATACTTTTCCTCCCAACCATTTTCTCCTCATTGCTTAAGAGTCCTTGAAGCCAGCATAGCTGAAAATAAAGCATGTTTGAAGAGGACACCCACGGAAGTTTGGAGGGATTCTCGAAATCCTTATGATAGAAAAAGACAGGACAGAGCTCCCGTTGGGTTGAAGAATGTTGGCAATACTTGCTGGTTTAGTGCTGTTATTCAGGTAAGGCTCTTTATTAGCCTTTTGTTTGGTGCATGATAGTAATTCAGTGGGTTATGTTTGTGTTTAAATTGTGTGCTTTAAACAAAAGTGTTAGAAAGTTTTTTGTATCCCTTTGATTTATAAACTAGTTTGGGGATAGCAGTTTCCTTGTATACCTGTCTATATTCTTTACTTCTAGTATATAAGTTTAGTAATACAGCACTAAAATCAATTTTTCTTCCCCCTTTGCTGTTAGCAGTTATGGTTGGGGCAGAAAAGATATTTTTGTATTTCCATGCACATTCAGGGAAGCATTGTCACCAAGATAGGGAACCAGAACTGTCTCTTTGTAGTCAGGTCAGATTTATTTGTATATAGTGGAAAATATTATTTATAGTGTTATGTACACTGAAATAATGTTTTACATGAAAAGGCATTTTATTTGAGTTTGGCATAGATTTACAAATAAATAGTTCTCAGTATAAATAAGAATGATGCGAAGAGTAAATGCTATAAATAAAGAGTAACACATTTCCATTTAAATTTAGAAAACAGTGAAATAATTGTTCAACTTTTTCTAATATGATGACTGATTGCATATGAAGATATCCATTTTATTCTTAAATTGAATGATTTTTTAAAATATGGTTAGCTTGGTCTCTTTTAAAATATTTTCCATGTAATAATGACAGTTGCTATTATTCTCTATTGATGTTCAGATTGCAAAACTTTAAATAAAACAATTTCTCAATAGTAACATGCCCTTAATTATTATTATTTAGGAAAATCAACTGGTGTTTTGTGTTTATTTTTTTTTCAAGACAATTGAATTGTGACTTTGCAGTTAAAATCTGTTTTAGTTACTAAATAATGGATACCCACTAGTTAAAGAAGGAAAAGTTTACTTTAGCTCACAGTTTGTAGAGGTTTCAGTCTGTAGTTAGCTGGTTCTAAGGCAGGGTGGCAGGGCAAGGAGTGTCACAGAGGAGAGAGTTCATGATGTGACAGGCAGAAAGCAGCAAGCAGTAGCCTCCTTTTTCCTTTTATCCTATCCAGAGTACAAGACTTTTGAGTGGTGCTAGCAATACCCATGGTGGTGCTTCCCATTACCCACACCCAGAACTAATTGGTAAACTAACTAGTAGACAAATCATAGTATCAGGCACCGTTAATCCCAACATCACACACCCTAGATCCAGACACATCCGGAAGCCCCACCTGTGACCTCATAAAGCTTTCTGAGGACCTCAAGATATAGCCATAACACCATATCAAAGGTTATCTTCCTGCCTTTTCTTTCTTGTAATGTGGCAGTACTACTTAATCTTTTTAAATCTTGCCCGTGAATCTTTGATATACACCAAAGTCTTCTTTGGTACCTTAAATCTTTATTTAAGTATTAGTTACTTAAATATTAAATACTAGTAGTATTAGTATTTTTAAAGTTCCACAAGTTACTATGATACACAGTCTAGTTTCAAAGCCCTTCCTTTTTGCATTCCTTTTTTTTTCTGATATCCTTACTATTTGTACTTTGTCTCTTTCAAAAACTTCCCCCTTCCACTGTTTTGAAAATTCTGCCTTTTCCCTAAGAGTTCTGATCTTGTTCTTGTTAACCGTTTCATATCATCTCAGATTTATAGCATATACAGTGGTACCTACATACTTGTCGTTTATTGGTTCTTAGAGTGTGATGCATGCAAAAAATGACTAGCACCAAACATTATTTTGGCTAGAAAGGGTAACAAGTCATAAGGCAGTTGACACCAACAAATTCCAGCTTGTGTATGGAGCACCAAACAAAGGACAATATTGAGAAAACATTTTTGCATCAAATTGTAGGGATGGCTCTACTGCCCTTGTTTTATCTTGCAGTCTTGAAATCATAATTGTCACAAAATGTGAGTGTGTGTGTAATAAATGAGCAGGTAGGCTAGTCTGTGCTTAGAGACCTTGTTATTTGGGAGGATGAGGCAAGAGAATCACTTGAACCCAGGATTTTGAGACCAGCTTGGACAACAGAGCAAGATCCTCTCTCAAAGAAAAGAGGAAAAAAAAATGAAAAAATAAATGATTTCATGTGCTCATATGCTTCATTAAGAAAGCCTAGTATATTACAAGATAATTAAAACTTTTTAGTATCTACTATTAGAATCTCATTTTATTTTTACTTAAATCATTGTCCACCTATTTCATTAATTGCTTTATATGTTGTAAACCAGGGTTCTTGAATCCTCAACAATTGATGAAAAAATTTTTGCCATCTTTTATAAAACTTAATGCATTATTGCTTCCTGTATAGCAGTTTTAAACTGTTTAAACTGTGACCAAAAAATATATTTGCCATTATAAATGTTTTACACAAACACATGTGTGACTGTTAATGCTGGTATGTTCAGTGGATTTAGAAAAGCCTGGCAGGTTTGTAGAATATTTCCTTAGTGTGTCTGGTTAACTCAGGGAGACATAGCCTTGGATATTCCAACCTCCCTACCCCCTCAACCCCTTTCTCTGGAACTGTTCTCCTGCTGTGCTTCCTGGTTGCCATTACCTGAGCAGCTTAGCTCCACCACGAAGTTCCTGCCCTAGAACCTGTCAACCATGGACTGAATCCTTTGAGCTGTGAGTGAGATAAGTTTTTCCTCCTCTGAGCTGTGGGTGTTAGGTGTAGTAGGTCTTGTCTCGAAAACTGCAAAGCTGACTAATTCACTAATGCAGCATACCATATATATAAGAAAAATGTTACAAAACACTTGATGAGTTTACTGAGTATGAGTCATTGAGATGATTTATATTATAATTTATCTCATTTTTAATCAGTGTTTATTATTATGACATTAACAAACTACTCTTTTGCAAATAATCTTTCAGAAAGTCTTTTCACATTTCATCTGTTCTCGTATTTTCTCATTATCAGTGTCATTGTCCTGTTGAGTCACATTTCTATTATGTATTTGTCTCCTTTCTACGTTATTATGTTGTTATGTCATAGAGATCATATGAAATTTCTTTATGTCTCTGTCACCTAGCATCTATTGAATGTATTTGTTTTTGCTAGGTAATTTACAGGAAACATATCTAAAAATTCTATTTGTTGTACTGTGTGCCTTTTATTTTCAGAAACTGCATGTCAAGTACAGACTAATATAAAGGAACAGCTTTTAGTAATACATTGTTTGTTTTTTTTTTAAAGTTTTCCTAGCATGATTTTGTTTTTTGCAGTGGAATAAGTATTGTTAATTGTCAAGATAGTATGTTAGAATACAAGAAAGTAGAATTTTTTCCAGAGAGGAAAATAGGCTTTATTGTGCTGGTTGTAACAGTTCTGTGTATAAATAACATAGTTGTGAACAATTAGTCTTTGAGACCAGCCATTTTCACAATTCTGTTTATGAAGTTTTCCCTTAGGTATCATAAATTATTTTCTTTTTCAGTCATTGTTCAATCTTTTGGAATTTAGAAGATTAGTTCTGAATTACAAGCCTCCTTCAAATGCTCAAGATTTACCTCGAAACCAAAAGGTAAAAATTATGAATGACTCTTGAACAGAAGACCTCTACTTGCAATCTTTCATCTGTAACTACTTTGGGGATATTTATTTCGTATAATCTAAATCTGTTAGAATTTGCATGTCAACTCATTTATCTCTACTGCACTAGTTTCTTGTCCTTTATCAGTATATTATAAATACAAATTTTTCTTGTGTATGTATCATAGTAATATGCCAATTTTTATGTAAGTTTAATAATTTGTTTTTCTGTTTTGGATTGTCAAATTTTGTCAATCTTTGTAGTTTGAGCACAATTTACAATTTGAAGTCTTTCCTTCTGAAAAATTGTATGAAAATAAAAATTTCTTTTCAATTGATGTTTAGATAAAGTTTTTAAAAATGTGTTTGTGCTGGTATTTTGCAGTGCAAGTACCTACGTTCTGTTTTGGAAGTTAGTATTGTTAGATGGACAATATAAAGTAGGAAAGTACAGACACTAGAGCCCATTGCTGTGATGCTGGCTGTAGACCCAGAGCAAGTAACTTAATGATCTCTTTCTTTGCAGTTTCCTTGTGTGTACAGTATGTAACAGTAATTATTTCAAGTTGCTGTGGGAATTAAGTGAGGTAAAACATATAAAGAATTTGAAAGTAACTGTTATTTGTTGTCAGCTATAATTTTATATATATAAGTTTAAAAATTAGGACTTTCAAAGATAGGACTCATTTGCATGTTTACATTCATACTTAATAAGAAAAAAATGACTAGTGAGATGATCTTGTTATAAAGAACCATTAGCCCTAATTGTACAGGTTGCAAAGGCAAAGAAAGTAGAGTTTAAGTTTCTATAAAATGCTGACCTTATTGTTGTAGTGGTAACTTTTATTACACAGTATTTTCATTTTAGTGTTTAATTTTTAAAATCACCTTTTTTGCACATTCTGAAACAGTTATAATGTGCACTTTAAGGAATATAACTTGATTTCAGTCAGCTTTTTAGGCTATAATCTCCAGGTTGTAAAATGTCAGGCCAAAAACTCATTTTCAAAAGGGAACTTCTAGGACATTGAGCAAAATCCTGTTGTCATATTTTGATGTAAAACTTTTTGGATTGTTGTCTCCTTTATTACAGTTTGTTGATATCCACAGTTCTCTCTTATGTCTCCACTGAAGTTTATATGCAATTTGCATGACATTATTGGAACTGTTTTCAATTAAATATTTATATTTGTGCATACTAACTTTTTACTTCATAAAATATATTATTCTATAGACCTTTAATTTCTTCTGCTTTACATAGTGTTGAATAAGACCAAGTTTTGTGATCTTATTTTAAAAAG
Organism: Dolichotis patagonum; assembly: GCA_004027295.1. Taxonomy (NCBI): domain Eukaryota; kingdom Metazoa; phylum Chordata; class Mammalia; order Rodentia; family Caviidae; genus Dolichotis; species Dolichotis patagonum. The sequence continues at coordinate 102,322 of PVJX010002807.1, read as the reverse complement.
TCGTTAGCATGTTTATGTATCAGAGCGAATTACGAAGATACGAGACTGTTAAGTGCATGCTAGAGAAATGTGTAATCAGCACCTTTCTAGAAAAGTCTTTAGTTGTGTCTTTAGCTTAGGGAGTTAAAAAAATAATCACTCACTTCCATTCTTTAAAAGATACTTACTTAGAAGAATACTGTGCATTTTTATGTAAAATTGTTCCACAGATCTACTCTTTGGTACAGTGACATATTACAGCTTGACACCTTTGGAACAAATGTGATAATTACAGATAGTTATCAGTCACTGGTTTGTGCTATGTTCATTTGTGGTGACAAAAGACACTTTTTAAAAAGGTGTCATCACTTCTTATATCATAGTAAATTTATGTCTCATTCATGAAATGTTCACTCCTACATTGAGCTTGAAAACTAATTTGGCAAAATATGGAATGTACTTGTGATCAGTTTATTCAAATCACAGAGATATCATTTAGACACACTACTAACTAAGCAGGTATCTTTTGTTAATAATTGAATCTTCCCATAAATACTATGTACATATTGAGTGGTAGAGATAATGTCTTTGAAATCACTTCGTGTTTTAGGTACACATATGGTTATTCTAGAATTTGAATATAATTTGTATACACACCAACTGTTTAGTCTCTAGAATTGTGAGGTTACTAGAAAAATGATATTCAGCACAGTCATTTAGATATTCTTCTGGCTTAAAATGTCACAAATCGATAGGAAAAACAAATGTTGAAAAACATGCACAAGCTCATAATATTTAGTAGAAATCACCATATGAATGGCTAAAGCCTTGTTAATTAGAAGTTTAAGTCTTGATGGCAAATACAGACTATTTTTCTCACTTTTTAAAAAAATTTTTCTCACTTTTAACTATGTAGAAGTGAGACTCTTAAGAAAATGTATTTTGCTGAATACTATACTATAAAATGTATTTCTGGACCTGAAGGAATTTCGAATTTTACAGAAACAAAAAGGCATTCTTGGATTTCTGCCTTTGTCCATTATGAAATAACAGGGACTGGACTTACAAGTCTAAATATATGTTAATGTATGGAGTATATATTTTGTCAGACTATACCAGGATTAAGTTAGAAGACAACAACAGAAAGATATGTAGAAAATCCCAACAGAGTTGAAAATGAAATAATATTTCTGAATATCCCAAGGGATGAAGAAAAAAATGAGAGGAAAAATTTTACAATACTATGAATAGAATGAAAATTATAACATGACCTACCAGAATTAGAGATGTAGCTAAATAGTGATTACTGGAAAAATTATTTAGCAGAAGCATTAATAGTGCCTTACTGAAAAAGAAGAGTGGTTTCAAATTAATGATAATGGTTTGCACGTCAAAAACTACAAAAAAGAAAGAAGAAAAAAGCAGTATGTGAATTCCAAAGCAAAAGAAGATGGATGATAAAGAAAAAGCAGATATCACTGAACTAGATATCAGAAAAATAGTAGAGAAAACTAATGATCAAAAGCGCTTCTTGAGAAGATTGGTAAAATTGATGAGTTTCTAGGGAGTTTGAGCAAGAAAAAGAATGTATGAATACAAATACAAGGGATGACACAGGAGAATGTCTCAGTACTTACTGTCTCTAGAGACTAGCAGGACATTAAAAACAGCAGACAAGTATCTTGAAAGCTGTCAGCTATGGAAGTTTACTAGTGTAAAAATTGCTAACTTGTAATTGTATATCATTTTAAACAAATTGGAACGTGTCCACTAAATCAACAGTTAGTTTACTGATAATTTATACTATACATTTAAGGAAGAAATAATACCAGTTCTGTACACACTTTATAGAAAATTGAGAGATAAAGTTTCCCATCCATCCCATTCTGTGAGCCTAACATCACCCTGAAAACAAAAGTAGAAAAATATATTTTAAGATAATAAAATACAGATCAATGTTCCTCATGAATATGGAAACAAAATGTCAAAGCAAATTTTTTGGAAGATTGAGTCCTATGATATAGATAAAGGATATTACTTCTTGAGGAAGTACGATTTATACAGGAATGCAAAATTGGTTTAGAATTGAAAACTCAGTTTGACTCACTATATCAACATGCTATAGAAAACTGAGAGAAGTTAAAAAAATAAAAGGATCATTATGTTCATGAATCAGGAGATTCAATATTGTTAGCATTTCAGTTGTTCCCATATCTGTAGGCATAATATAATATCAGCCATAATTTCAGCAGATTTGGTCATAGAAATTGACAAATGAATTTTTTAATATTTGTGGAAATTTAAACAGTATAGAATAACAATTTTAAAAAGAAAAAGAACAGATTATAGATTTCAAAAATAGACTCACTTATATGAAGTAACTAGATTTTAACCAAAGTTGCTAAAGCAATAGTGAGCAAAGCAAAATCTTCAGTCTCTTATCTAGGAAAACAGTTTTCAACCCTCCTTAACACTAAAATAATTTCATAATGAATGATATTCCTAAGAGCAAGAGGTAAAACGATACAAAGTCTTGACAAAACATAGGGAAAAATGTAATGTCTTTAAATGAAGCAGTGGTTTCTTAAAGTAGGACAGAAATGTCATGGGTATAAACGAAAAAACTGATAAATTGATATCACAATAAATAATTTTTGAGAATTTCATACAGAATGAAAAGACACACCACAGACTGGGAGAAAATATTAGTAACACGTGTATCAGACAAAGGAATTGTATTTTGAGTAAAAATAGAACTTGTAAAAGTCAGTAATACAAATATTTTATTATATTGGGACAACATTTGAATAGAGACTTCATTAAGATACGCCGATGGTAAATAACTAATGGAAAAATGCTCATTATTAATCATTAGAGAAATACAAATTAAAACCAGAGGTGTCACGGGGTTGGGACTCACTAGGAGAACTGAGGTTATAGCCTGCATGACAGCGTCGGTAAGGCGTGGGATTGCAGTGTTACATCTTCAGTGGGAGTGTGAAGCGCGCTGGAAAACGGTCTGATAGCCGGCAGCCGTGCAATCTGGCACTCCCCTCGGGGCTGTTACACAAGAGAAGTGAAAGTGCAAGTACACACAGAAACAGGCACAACAATATCCATAGCAGCCGAGAAGCTTACCTACCATGCAGTATCACACAGTACTAAAATGGAATGAACCCCTTAAGGCACACAACCCTGTGAATGAAGATCAGAGTAATTATGCTGATTGCTTGAAACCAGACTAACTAAACACATAATGTCTGATTCCACTTATATAAGTTTCTAGAAGATATAAAGTGGCTGCAGTAACTTAGGGATGGTTAGCAAAGGACTGAAGAATTGGGAAATTTTGGAGGTGATACATACATGTGTTACCTGGATTGTGGTGATGCTTTCATGGATGCATACATATTTGAAGCTCATGAAGTTGTGTATTTTGTAATGTTTGAAGTAATGTATATCTGTCATGGTTCCCAAGTCTCTTAAGATGTGTTCAGATTCTACTATGTTAGTATGTTAGTAATTTAGTCAAATGGAATAGCTATTTTCCTTATAGTTTTGCCTTTTGAAATTAAGATTTTCTAGTCACAGAAATTAGGTAAGGCAAAAATACTTCATTATTTTTGGGATATAGGAAGAGCACTTGCCTAGCATGCACATGTCCGTAAACTCAGGCCCTGATTTTGTCAAAAATTGTTTTTTCCTTTATACTAAAGTATTTTTCTTTTCAAATGATTTCTCAGTAGAATTACTCATTACTTTCATCCTTATTACTTGACAAGTGGTATCTTTAAAAGTCTGTCTTTTTTTAAGGTTGAAAGATTATTAAAGAAGTTGATATCAGGAAAACTAAAGGTAGTTTTGGAAATAATTTTGTGTATTAAAATTCATAGTATTTACACTTTTTAAACTTTTTTTTAATAAGGCAGTTGATGAGGGAATAGTAAGTACCAGAGAAAAACCATAAATTAGGTTTCTCAGAAGTTTAGTCCTTACTCTTTATCATTGATGATAGAATTCAGTATATTTAAATAACAACTATATTTAGAACTTACCATTTGTATGTCAGAATTAGTATATTTTCTGATTAATGGTGGGCATAGTTTTTGGATCTGATCATAAGTATTTGAAATCAGTTTTATTCCCTATTACTGCTTAGGAGTCATTTTGGAGAAACTATTTTTATGTAGTTATTATTCTGGGCAGTAATTATATAAAGATACATATAATTTTTTAATATTGAGAGTGCTAGTTATATGAATTGTTAAATTTTTGTCATTTAAGGTGGTAATTAAAATTAGTAGTATGAGAACTGAATATAAGACTGCTCGTTCGATTTGTCATGAAGCATTTCACTAAATTATTTAAATTTATGCTGTTTAAAAGTTTTCTTGTTCTAACATAAATTGTTAGCAATTACTAACATCAGTTTTTCTTTTTCTGAAGGGTTTAATCAACCAGTAAGAATTCAATGCCTACTTTGTGTACCTAAAAGTTGTAGAGGAGATATTGAAATCTTTATCATTGAGAAGCATATAGTCGTATTGAAAATAAAAGTAAGATTTCAAGGACTACTGAGTGGGTGATATATTAGCCCCATATTATTAGGATTTAGTTTGATTATGTACAGTTTAATATACTTATTGAACAATTAAATGTAAAAATGATTGATATTAAATATATTTAATAAATACTGTTATAAATACAAAATTTAAATGTAAGATAAGCAAAGATAGTCATTAATATTTTTTAAATTATATATTAATAATTACAAGAATCCTTTTAGTCTAATAACTTAAGATTATAACATGACAGTGGCAGTTGGTGATTCATAGAGGCATTTATCTCAGTAGATGTAGAATTTGAAGATGATGTTAAGTTGGATCTAGAGATGCTTTTGGAGGAAAAGCAGTTTGGCTAAATTAGTTTATTAGGGTAAAGTACTTAGAACAGTGCCTGGCATGAGTGAACACTCTTTAAATGTCGGGTGTTGTTGCTTTTGCCTGCAGCAGCTGGGTCTTGCCCAGTGGCAAGGATTATAATAAACGACTTGAATGAGAAGGATATTCTTGGCTGTGTAATGACATAATTTGTTGTGAATGTGGGGCATTTATACTGAAATTATGACCCTACTCTAGGTCCTTTGTTGTTTTTGAGCTTGAATCTTTGAGTACGATAGATGACATCAACACTCTTTGTTTCTTTAAATATGTTATAGAGTGCTGGATTGAGCCCTAATCTTTATTAGTTAGTTTAATTTTTGTTACTGCTAGACTAAATATCCATTTAACAGTTAAATGTTTGGTGATCTTCACTGAAGAGTTTTTGGTTTATTTTTTTTTTCAATAGGAACATCGGAATTTGCCTTTTATGCGTGAGCTGAGGTATCTGTTTGCCCTTCTTGTTGGTACCAAAAGGAAATATGTGGATCCATCCAGAGCAGTTGAAATTCTTAAAGATGCCTTCAAATCAAATGACTCTCAGCAGGTAGCTTTTTTATAATTATGAAACCATTTATATTTTATTTGCTCTTACCAGTCCTTCAGTAACTTTTGCAAGAATACATGACAGTTTGGATGCGTTATTTAGCTTGATTACAAATAGCCATTTATTTAAAACAGTATTTATTTGGAAGACTTACATTGAAATTAAGTGATCTTAAAAGTGTTAAGATAAAGTTGTGATTCATATTATGATTGAAATTTAGAAGTCAAAATAGGATAAAATTAAGAATTCTTGGATGTATAATTGAAAATTTTAACAAATGTATGATAACTTAGTGTCAGTATAGTATATATGTTATTGATTTTTGGTAGCAGGGAGTAATTTTTCTTAATTATTCATAGACAGTTTTTGAAGGATATTGCCTTTATTTTTTATTCTTTAAATAGTGCTGTTGTAATAACTTCTTATGCACTCTCAAAAAACAATATTGAGAATTTTGATATAAAAATAGAATATGTTCATAAGGAGACCAACATTTCATATATTGAAAAGTCAGAAAAAATATTGGAAAACAAAGAGAAATGAAAAGGATGGCAAGAAATAATAACGTGTTGAAAAAGATGGCAGTATTGAAGTAAAGGGCAAAGGATAAAATTTTATTTGGAAGGACGTTCAACAGCCTTATTCTTGTAGTATTTTTTTAAGTGTCTTATATAAATTTATGGAAAGGGAATTTGAGGGAGTATTTTTTAAAATTCTGTTTTCATCTATGGTTTTTTCTTTTTAAAAACCCACTTTTTAAAATGTTAAATATAAATGAGCAAGTATACTCACATCAGGTTTTTTTTTTTTTTTTTTAATGTTTCTGACTGTAGCCCAGTTTCTTTTAGGCAGTATCTTGTCAGCTTTCTAACTTACTTTCTCTGTCGTAAAGGCACTAGCAAAAGCTGAAAGAGATAGTATTCCAAAAGTGATCCCAGAACACTATTTTAGAGGATTCCTTCTGGTTCTAAATATATTTCATTTATTTTTCTACTCATTCATTCATTTACTGTATTTCAGAACCTTGTTCTGTTTCAGAACCTTGTTCTGTTTCAGAACCTTGGCGAACCCTTTAGAGACAAATGCCCAAACTGTAACCCTAAACCCACTTGATTTATTGAAAAGTGCTAACACTGCGATTAAACCTTAATACTAAGGCTTTAGTTTAGGAAAAATGACTCACACACAAACATCTTTAGTCTTAAAAGAAAAACAACACATTTGCTATAGTTCGCTGCCTCTGTGTTATGGCTTTCTTTTTTTTTTTTTTTTTTTTTGCATTTTTAAAAATTTTATTTAAAGAGAAAAAACAAAAAAGAAAACAACCAAACAAAACAGAAAAAGGGTAGCAACAATACAGAATTCCAAAGGCAAAAAATAAAAGAACCACAAGAACAACAACAAAACAAAAACAAAAACACTAAGAAATCCCTACTTGATAGGTTAAATACTGTCATCATTGGAAATAGTTGTTCAAGTTACAAAATTAAAGCACACAAAGTAGACATTCAAACAGTGAGACTATTAAGAGTTCGGCTCAACAATCTAACAAAAACAGTAATGTGGTCATCTATCTTACACACTTAAACATACATGCAGTTATATCCTTTAGAGCACTTTCTTTTCTCCTCTTTATATATGTATGTGTGTATATATATATATATATATATATTTTCTTTTTTTTTTTTAAGAGGGGTAAAATTAAACACAACAAACCAGAACAGAATGGGACCTAAGAAAGCATAAATTTCAAAGCTATACAACCAGGGATCTTCACTATCTGTCATATTGTCTCTTGTTTTATTCCAAATGGTTGTCCATATCTTTGCATGTGGGGAGCTCATACTAAATACCATAGCCAATTTTTTCACAAGATGTGTAGTTAACTGGCTCCCACTTGCTAAGGTGGGGAACATGGGACAGGATGACATGAGATGTCTGATTCTCAGCCTGCCCACCAGCAGGATCACAGCCGCCCCCCAGAGAGGGAAGGAGCTCCTTGTTCTCCAGGTACCCTGAGTCAACCACACAATGCAGGTCCCAACACTCCAGAGTCTGTCTCCTTCAGGCCGCTGAAAGTCTGCCACACTCTCAGCTGCCCCCCAGAGAGGGAAGGAGCTCCTTGTTCTCCTGGCACCCTGAGTCAACTGCACAGTGCAGGTCCCAACACACCAGGGTCTCTCTCCTTCAGGCTGTGGAAAGTCTGCCACACTCTCAGCCACCCCCAGAGAGGGGAGGAGTTTCTTGTTCTCCCGGCACCCCAAGTCAACCACACGGTGCAGGTCCCGATGGGCCAGGGTCTCTCTCCTTCCAGCTGCGGGAAGTCTGCCACACTCTCAGCCACCCCCAGAGAGGGGTGGAGCTCCTTGTTCTCCTGGCACCCTGAGTCAACCGCACAGTGCAGGTCCCTATGCACTAGGGTCTCTCTCCTTTGGGCCACCGAAAGTCAGCCACACTCTCAGCCGCCCCCCAGAGAGGGGGTGAGCTCCTTGCTGTCCCAGCACCCCGAGTCACCCACATGGTGCAGGTCCTGAGGTGCCAAGGTCTCTCCCCTTCAGGCCCCCCAAAGTCCGCCATACTCACCTGCTATTTCTTTCTGATGAATTGACCATTCCATTTCCGAAGTTCTGAAATGGCCAACAGACCACAGAAAGAATTCTCTTTAGGCTCCTGTTTGAAACCAGCAGCTACAGCAATCTGCTGGCCTTGCTTCAGGGCACTGGCTTTCTTTTCTTTAGTGCATGTCCAATATTTTTCCAGTGACCTTTAGTATGCAATTAAGTTTTAATAAGATTACTTGAGTTCACAGACACATCTTTTCTTCTGGAATTGCTTTTTCTTTGTATTTTTCTTGTTTTGTATTTTACTGTAGATGTCTTAATTGTGATCTATGAGGGTCTTTTCACCTTTAAAGATGAAAGAGTACAGCATTCATTTGAACCACATATGTATATAGGTTGGGCCTTTCAGTTGGAGTTAAATTTAAAATAGAGACAACTGGCTGTTCTGCTGTTGCATGCTCCTGAATGCTGCAGTATGAATGACTTTGGGTTGAGCTAGCAATGTAGACAAGTTTCTTCATTGTTGATTTTTTTTTTCTCTAGAACTCTTTTAAAGTAGATGGACAGCTGTACAACTTGATACAAGTTTGAGTCTCTTGTTCCTCAAACTCTTTAACTCTGAAGTATACATTAGTGAGGTGTTACCAGTAATATAAACATCATGATTATTTCAAAAAATGAATTTACACTTATATTTGCATTCTTCTGAATTTTAAATTTGTCATGTTTAAAACATCTAAAAATCTTATAGAAACCCTTTAGTATATAATGGTACTGTCAATTTTAATGTCTTTGTGTTTATTCTGAAAATAAAATTAAAACGTTAAAGACCTCATTTTTTCCCACATGTTAGTACAATTTTGTTACATGTTAAAGTTAGTACATGTTAGTACATGTTAAAGTTAGTACAATTTTGATTTTATAGTGGTAGATTCTAGATCAGTTGCTAAAAAGGGATTAACCTCTTCCAGAGATTTGTGGTAAACAGGAAACTTTTGTGTTTATTGTTAACTACAAAGTCCAAATATGGGAAATTTATTCTAAGGTGTTATATTAATTTGCTGGGATATCCATAACAAATTGCCATAGACTAGGTGACTTAAAAAAGTAGAAAATTACTCTTCAAGAAATTTAGAGGTCAGAGCTCCAAAATGAAGATGTTACCAAGACCATGTTCTTCCAAAGGCAAAGGGAGACTCCTTCTTTCTTACTCCTCCATCTTGCGTTGGCTTGTGGTTATTTCTTGGCATGTGGTAAATTAACTCAAATTTCTTTCTGTCCTCAGGTTTCCCTTTCTCCTGTCTGTATGTCATGTCTTTGTTTTTTACAAGAACATCCATCATTGGATTTGGGGGCCACACTTATCCAGGAGGATCTCATCTTGAGATTCTTACTATAGTTATATCTACTAAAACCATATTCTAAATAAGGTCATATTCGGAGGTTCTAAGTGAATATATAGAGTCTTTATTTATAGATGTTATGAATGTTTATAATTAAGAATTTTGCATTTAGTACTATATAACATATGGCTCTGGAGCAATTAGTTAAGTTTTCTAGACCTACTTACATTATCATTATCAGCAGCAGCAGCAGCAGCAGCAGCAGCAGCAGCAGCAGCAGCGGCAGCGGCATTTTAAGAGAGTAGTTCAGACTGGCCTTGAGCTCACTATATATTGCAGGCTGGCCTCAAACTCTTGGTGATCCTTCTTCCTCTGCCTCTTGAGAGCTGGGATTACAGGTGTACATCACCACCTCCCAACCACTGTCATTATTTTCCAAGAGACTGTGTTGACCTAGGCACTCTGAAATTTAGCTGGAAAAATATATGGAGGCTTATTTTATACTTGGGGTTGTTTTGATAAGTAAAGACAGATGGTTCGTACTGATTCATTTGTCTTTAAACTGTCTTATTTTGGTTGATTTATTTTTTCTTTCATGTTCCTTGGGTACCTAGTCATCTGTCGTTCATCTCACAATATTTAAATTATGGTATTTGATTACTCTTACCACATGTTCCTGTTTTTCTATTAGGGGAGCAAGGACAAAGAAAGGAATGGCAGAAGGTGATGTGTGATAGTTGGTTCCGAGTGGAGGATCAGTTCAAGTTTTATAGGTTCATTAATGCAATCTTTGGAAAGAGAGCCATTAGACTTGCCAAAGTTAACAAGTATCTTGGTAAAGATGAATGCAGTTTAAAAGTTACGTATAAGAGTTAACATTAGATATTGAATTGACAGAGAATACTAATCTTTCTGTAAAGAGAAGGCAGTGATTCCCTACAAAATGTAGAACTCTTTGGTAATAATGAATCTTCTATTTTATAAAAATTTATTACAGAGCTTTGTTGGAGTATACTGATATTTTTCTTGCAAACTTATTTTTAAGTTCTAATTTACACACACACACATGCACGCAGAAATGCACACATATCCATTTTTCCTAATGCGAAACCTTAGTAATAGTGATTGTAATGTTTGCTTAAAAGTATTAGAATTTTATATATAGATTAAATCTTGAAAACTTGTATTTGATTTGTGAAACATTTTGAATAATACTTTTGTGAGGAATTGGTAATTATACATTTCAGTGACTGTTCTCTAGGTTTTATGTTACAACATTTGATATTTTTATCATTAGGCTCAAATATCAACAAGATTTTTTTCTTTCCACAGCAAGATGTGAGTGAGTTTACACACAAGTTATTAGATTGGTTAGAAGATGCCTTTCAAATGAAAGCTGAAGAGGAGACGTAAGTTACCTTAAAGTTTAATGATGTTTTAGAAGTTAGTAAATAACATTCAGGTTTTTCTTTTTATGTGTTCAGTGTCAATTGAGAAGTAGAAACCCAGGACAGGCTTACAGGAATCCCAGTATTTTCTATATTATTGACAAGCTGTTTGGAATTTGTAGGGACAGATTCTGGATGGCTTTCACTTTCTACAGTTAGATCAGAATACAACTAGAAAAACTTACAAAGTGACTCTTGAAGAGGTTATTATTTGTTCCCTTAGTTATAGCAAACACTTTTCATGATGGGGAATGAATTAGTAGTCGAGCAATTAAAAAAGTCTTAATTGTGATGAAATCTTTTCTATTGGGAATACAAGGACAGGGATATAGTATCTCATCAATAGACCCTACTTTATTCTCTATTAATTGGGCTTACTCATTTAAACCTTAGTTATTTAAAGTATATTACTAGCTTCCTTTGAGGTGAAAATGAACATTTTCAGGGCATTTTTTTTTTTTGCATCTTGGAGGCATTCTCCTAAAACTGTTACATTTTCTTATTTCAAACATTGGTAGAGTGTTTAGTCTGCCACAAGGCTTTGACATAAATCCACAGTACACAGTACTAAATATCTAGGATATAGGCTAAAATCTCAGGCCAAAAATTTGCCTTTTCTTTTTTAAGTTTTAAATTATGGCTAGCATCACTGTCTAATAAGTGTTTTTAACATGGTCTACAATGAAATGGAAATTTAAGATGTTCTAATCATATTAATATTGACAACTAAAAGATGCTTCCATACTTTTAGATACACTCCCCCTTTACTCCTAAAATCTTGGGAAAAAAAGTTTCTCAATGGCATCAGAAAAGTTACACTCATCAACTGAAATATTTTGTCTATGGTTATAAGACATAAACAAGAAAATTCATTTTCAGGCCTCTTAATCTGTGTAGTCGCAGCTAAAAGCATGTCATTTCTATGCCCACTCAGAAGTGGGGTTCCGCAACTGCAGCATGTATTTTCTTTAAATTCCATATCTGTACTTCTTTCAGAATTTCAAATGTTGAATTGCCTATGGCCTTAATTTTAAATTTCAAAAGAGTATCAGGTCATACATAAATAACACTGATTTCTTACCTTTGATATTTTGAAACAAAAAAGCAAAAATTGAACCTATTACCTTTCAGTCCAACTAAAATATTATCCCAAGAACTTAGTGCAGTTCCTACCCAGGTTCTTGTCAAATAGTGTGAAAGAAATTTACAGCACTAAATCATCTTATTTTTAATTTGATCAAGCTGTTAGTCATTGAGAACTATTGCAGATACCCATCTGTGAACTTAAAACTAAGTTGGAGAAGTCTTTCAGGAGATTAATTTAGCAACATGTCTACGGGTATCTAAGGGGACAAAATTCTACTTTTTGCAAACTGTGTCTGTCATAGAATGTGGCATATGAGAACTACTTTCTTGGTGTGTATAGAAGTGTATGATGTTGGTAGCTCTCTTCTATAAGTTAGGTCTTTCTTTTCTTCTGTCTACTTGAACTCTTTAGTTCAGCTCCACATAAACCAGTTTGATCTGTCAGGCTACATTACATGGAAGCACTTTCTAATAATGCATTTTTGTGCCATGGTGCTACCAACACTGCATTTTGCCATGGAATCCTTAAGCCTGTGAAAATACCCTGAAGGTTGGGTACCTCTTCAACTTATTTGATCTTCCAATGAGAAAATCTTCCCATGAGATACCTGAGCTTAATCTGCTTTTGATGCTTCTGAGCCCTAATTGCCAGTATCCACTGAAAGATTATCTCTCTGATATATTCTTTATATAATTGCTGAACGTTGTAGGTCTTGAGTATATTTCTCTCTGCTACATCTTTTCCTAGGTGTGATATGCCTCTTAGGGTTCAATTATGTACACATATATATGTATTATGCCTATACCTGTATCATACATATATTCTCACATATGTATGTGTATAAGATTTTCTTAAGACTTGGTTTAATTTTTAATAATTAAAACTGTTTCTTAGCCTCTATGTCATGCAGGACAAGTCCTGCTTAGTTGATCAGAATATCTTCCTGTTCTTTCCTTTAGTCTTCTGGCCCATACTTTGACTTTTTCTTGTACCTCTGACATTATCTTGATAGGTTCCTTATATTGACAGTTAATGAAATTCAAGTTAGAATGTCCAGATTATTGATTGCTCAGATATGCTTTATTTACCTTCACCTCTTTAGTTGGTTCATCCCACTTGTATTATAGACCTGTAAAACCAACAGACACGTCACGTGTGTGGAATCATTCTGTGGTTGTTTACCTTTGGTTTTTTATTTTTGTACATTCCTTAGAGTTCTAAATCCCAGACCTGTTGAACATGTTCCTTTAGAGCAAGCAGAATATTTGTATCCCCGTGTATTGCTAACTATATGTTTCTGAGGTTCTCTCATGAATTCTTTGAATGTTTTACCTTAAAATTCTTAGTTTTTCAGCTCAAATCTATCCATATTTTCTGTAAGCATTTTGTAGTATCCCATGTGTAACATGTTACCCCCAAGTTTCTTTTTTGAAATTTTTAAATTTTATTTTGGTATTACTGAGAATTGCATCATTGACCTTACACTGAGCTATGTAACCATCTACCGATTCCCCTGCTCTCTTTTAATTTTTTTTTTTTTTAAAGCAGCGTCTCTCTGTTACTAACCTGTCTAGGCTGGGCTCAGTCATGTGATCTTCCTACATTTTTCTCCCAGAGTGCTGGGGTTGCAGGTGTGTGCCACCATGCTTGGCTCCCCACTTGCTTTTTAATCTGTAGCTTTCTGTTTACTTTTTGCTGATTCCTTATTCCATATAATGGGGTAAATGTATTCTCTTTGTGGAAATCATCCTTATTATCTATTTACTTGTTAAATTTCTTTGGATTCTAGTCAACTTTTTTTGAGCTAGTATCTATCATCATCTCCTTTTCTAAAACTATTTTGAAAAAAGCTAGAACTTTTCTATTTTATGTGGAATCTTAAGTCTCAAGTGAAGTAGATCTTTCTCCTTGTTGTTTATTTCTCAGTAATTTTCTGTTTGCTCTTTATTGTTGGTGGAGCTAAGCTGATTTTGAACCTCTATTCCTTTCCTGTCTAAAACCGGACTCTTAAGTTTATGTGCCATGGCAGACTAGGTTATAGGTATGTGAAGGTCTTGATCCTCTTTCTCCCCTCATATAATCTTACTCTTTTACACCAGAGTGCTCTGTGTGTACTGTACCAGTGGTCTTAAAAATTAGGAAAGTGCTGACTGAGCATTCTGTATGACCTTGTCAGCTGCCCTAGATCTTTGTACACCTTCTGTGATGACCTAATTTCTGTTGTGTACCTGATAAAAGTTTTCTTTAGAGTATTTTTCCTTTTTTTTTTTGATACTAGAGCCCATCTAATTTTATTCTTATTTTGTGCCCATGATGGTTTTATCTCTTTTACTGTAGGAATTTCATGTCTAGTTAATTGCTTCTCAGTTATGTTTTTGACATTTTTGCAAGTGTATCCACAGTTAAGTATCCTGAGAATAACAGTTGAAATAGTAAAGAACATCTGAAAAGTTGTTAAGAAGAACAAGGTAAACAGTTTCTGAAAAATTCCTGCCTGACTCATTAGGGAAGGTCATTGGATATCATAAGTGAGTGTAGAGCATGCTGAAGTTCATGAAGGATGATTTGGAGAAATAGAGAAAGAAAGCTCAGAATTACTAATTAGTATAGCCACTCAAGCCCAGTTCTTTTTGCAAAGTTATCAGTTTAAAAAGTCATCAGGTAAAAAGTAATTTCCTTTCCATAGCTTACTTGTGTGATGGATAGGGAGAGAGTGTGGTATATAGCTTTTCTACATGGAATTATGAGGCCTTGGAAATGGAAAGTTCCACCAATATTTGTCCCTAAAGATTTAGATTATTCTGTCAAAAAAGATAGCCTTCTTTTGTGTACCCCAATCAGTGTAAAGTCCTTTTCAGTAATCACAGATGCCCAGGAATTAATTATATATGGTGACAGAATATCAAGGGTTTGGTGCCAGATTTAGGTTCACTTTCTTAAATATAGTTACTTTTTCTTACTAACATGAATATGGACATGTGATTTACCCTGATCGACAGTTTTGTTGTCAATAAAAGAGAGACAGTACAACCTTTATCAGTCAAGATGAGCTTGGTTATTCCCTGACAATTCCAAAACTTTAGAAGTTTATGTAATTCCTTTAGATATGCTAAGTGTGTGTAAGCAAAGAGGCATTGCTCACCTGAATCCCAGACTGACAGAAGCTTCACCTCATTATAAGTTTCTACCTGGAAGAGAAATTCTTTTTCCTCTTTCTATTGGGTAAGGCAAATCACTTAGCTTGCTAATTTCAAAGTGAGTGAAAATACTTCACACCAATTAGGGTGGCTGTTAACAAAACAACAACAACAAAAAATGCAAACAACAGTACCACTCAGCAGATAACAAGTGGTGATAATGTGGAAGAGTTAGAATCCCTGTGTGCTGTTGATGGAAATATAAAGTGGTGTAATTGCAATGGAATACAGTATAGTGACTCTTCAAAAGATTAGATACATAATTATCCCATGATCTACCAACTGTTATGGAAGCATGGAGTTGTATATTAAATATAGGTTGTAATTTTGAAAGAGGAGAAAAGTTGTGAAAATTGTTTAACAATGTGAGTTAATGCTATTGAAATGTACACTTAAAAATGATTAATGCAGTAAATTTTATGTTCTTTTTATTTTGATTCAAATCATTAGAAGAATGAAAATGAGAGTGAAAGTGTATCTACTATGTATTTGAAAGTGAAGAGTTAACACTTATTTTTGGATAGCATTAAAGACTAACATAGTACCTACTGGGATTTTTTGATCTATAGCCATCGCGCTAAAGATTAAATGGTAACTCATGAAGAGACAGTGCCTCCCCTTAATAGTACTTTAAAAATCAATTTTGTTAAT
The DNA here is from genome assembly GCA_004027295.1 of Dolichotis patagonum. Taxonomy (NCBI): domain Eukaryota; kingdom Metazoa; phylum Chordata; class Mammalia; order Rodentia; family Caviidae; genus Dolichotis; species Dolichotis patagonum. The sequence goes on along the minus strand of PVJX010002807.1, from coordinate 86,569 downwards.
TTAAACAAGAAAATTCTGAATATAATTATGATTACCACACATTTTTAAATACAGTAACAAATGTGTTGGACCACATTAAAAATCCTAAAAGCACCATTTAAAAACTGTTAATTTTTGATGGTTTCAAGCAAAAAAAAAAAAGGTATTAAATCCTATGTTAAATAATTTGGAAAATTCACAAGTAACGAATTGTTTTTACAACATGAAACTTGAGAAAAGGATGGAGTAACTGCTTAGGTCCTCTGGTTCACAGCAGGCGTTTTGTTTTTTTTTCTCTAGTGTTGCATGGTATTTCTGGATTGCCTGTACTCTTACGTGTAAATGCAGAAAAATTTCATAGCAATCTATTCTGATTAAAAGTGATTTTTTCCTATTCCCAGACTAATCATGTCTTCTATGAATGTAAATTATAATAAATATAAAAATGTTTAATGTATAGTTTTGTTACTTTTTCTCTATTTATAGATTCAAAAATTATATGCATATTTATGTATTTTTAACATGCATTAGGGATGAAGAAAAGCCAAAGAACCCCATGGTTGAACTGTTCTATGGAAGATTCTTGGCTGTGGGAGTGCTTGAAGGTATGTTTCTTTTCATTATAAAGAAATAAATATTATTATACAGTTATATAATAAATTATAATAGATAATTAACAATATTATATATTATTATGCCTTAGTTGGTAATGATTGTTTTTTTTAATAGTTTTAATTTTTAATTTGACTTGCCATGTCTAGGAATCTCTTTTGTATTGCTTCTACTAATCATTTACATAAAGACAGAATTGACTAAATGAAAAGGAAGATACAGAGTTCACTCTCACATGCTAATTGATACTTCATTTTATTATGTTCTTTTCATTGAGAGAAATTCTGTGATAATATCAGCTGCACTGCAGGGATTAATGGGGCAACAGAACTGATAGGATACTCAAAAGCGTTTCTAATTTTGTGCATTTCACATGTTGGATTGTCAGATGAGAGATACTCAGTCCTAATGTCTGAAAATATTCTCAGATCTGGAAAACAACTGACTCATAAACACTTGTGAACCTAAGCATTTCATTTAAGGGCTAAAGATGTATTGGAAGTGAATGCACTTCCAATGTATGGAAGTGAGTATGTGCTGGGGGAATATTTGCTTACTTGATTGACTGATTTTTTTTAATAAAATTTTTGAAAGCTGCAACTTAAAACAGGATATTGCAATTTTCTCAGTTTTTGAGTAATCGCAGAATTCTTTAGCTACAATATTTTACACAAAAGTGTTGTACTCTGTTTTTGAAAAACTCTTTAAGAGTAATAGCACTATGCTAGGTATCTGTTTCTGAAAATTTTGGGGTAGGCAGTTTCTGTCTTTTTTTTTCCTAACAAGGGAAGGGGACCAGACTCATTATCTATATAACTGTATGTAATAATAATTCAACATCATAAACTAGTTTATTAACTTTGAAAGTTATTTTTTCAAATCTCCCAAAATATAAAATTTTAAAAATTTCCTTTCCTTCATGATTTTAAGTGATAGATTGAAATTTTGCTTATATTTGATCATTTGGGGTTCAGAAAAAGGTAGATACTGAGATTGAAACCTGACTTGAAGAATTAGTATATTTTTGTTTGCTTCACATGCTAAATATCATAAGTGAACTATTTTGCATACTCCATTACATCGGGTCATCTATACTATCATTCTGATTTTATCTGAAATAGAACACTCTGAAGCAGTAACAGGCTTAATTAGGTTGTGATTGGGCACTGTTTCTAATGTCCTGCATGTGCATTTCTACCTGTATGATATTATTTTATTAAACATTTTAAAATTTTTACTATTACATGTTTGGAATACAAAATGATTATACTGAATATTAAAATGATTGTTATTTAAATTTTTAATTTGTTAATCAGTATTGAAATCTTGGTAGGTCATATGAATAAGTTGCTTGAGAACTGTTGTATAAAATAAAGGTTGCTTATTACATTTCTACTTAGACTATGTATTTCTTACAGTGAATAACTTAGTTTAGAGCACTTTATCAAAATATTCTTCCTAACACTTTGTTTTAGACCAGTGAATCTCCTTTGGGGTAACTTTCAATTTGTTTGCTAAGATGTCCCTGCTGAAAGACATTTGCAGTATTTTGAGAACTCCTAGTTCATCGATGTCTCCATTTTGCTTCTTTTAATCTTTTTTTTTATAGTTTATTTCTTGCTTATCATTAAGACTGCTCTTATAAATACTGAAACTATCCTTCCTCCATTCTCTTCTGACATCATCTCTGACTTTTCTGACCCTTATTGAACTACTCACCCTGTGTGTTTTCTAAGTACCTGAATATTGTTGTGTAAAAGTCACATAGCTGGGCTAACTATCATAATGGATTGTGTATTTGTAATGATAAAGGAGAGGTAAAACTGAGCTTCACTAGTCCCAGGCTTATAACCTTACCTAGTGTCATATTTGCTATGTGTTGTGGCCCACTTTTATATAACAGCTTCTTCCATCTTTTCCCTGCATTTCAAATCTAATTTGTCTCTTCCTTTTCTGAGAAACATTTATGTCCTACATGGTGGATTCATAGTGAAATAAACAATAACCGATTGTTTATTATCATCTGTTCAGCTCAGGACCACATCTGTCTTGTTTACTGTCATATATGTCATATTTATGTCATGTTTAGCCCAGTATTTTGTCTTTACAAGGTGATTCTTACAAGAGTTAATAAGGAAATGTGCATAATTACATATATGTAGGTGTGTAATTATTGTCTGTGACTGGATGTGGATGTATATCTAAAAGCTGTACTGGCTTGCTAGTCTAGGGAACATAGCGTCAGTTTTCAGGTTCGGGAAAGCATCTGCACATTCAGTAGCTGAAAAGCAATGTAAAGAAATATTAATTAACTTTTCTCCTTCTTTTAGGTAAAAAGTTTGAAAACACTGAAATGTTTGGTCAGTATCCACTGCAGGTCAATGGATTCAAAGATCTTCATGAGTGCCTAGAAGCTGCAATGATTGAGGGGGAAATTGAGTCTTTACATTCAGAAAATTCAGGAAAATCGGGCCAAGAGGTAAATTTAGCATTTTCATTACTCTGCTCCATACCCAGATATACAGTAATATAAAACACACTGTAGGGTTCTAATTATATAGATTTAAATAACAGAGAAGATACTCAGAAAAATGTTTGGATTTAACAGGTTTACTTAAACAACCCTGTTGTTTACTTAAAACAACCCTGCCAATACAAAGAAATATGTCATCTCTTCGATGACAAAGAAATATGTCAAACCTTCGATTACCATAGTAATCGAAGCATATTTCAGAAACACAGTGATTGTTATATGTAATTTATGTTAAATTATCACTTAAACAATTTGTCTCAATTTTTTTGTTGTTGAAATTTTTGTTACATTGTTCAGTCAAGGTCAAAGTACTAGGTTGGGTTACCTTGTTGGCTCACTTTTCTTTCTCAAAATCCCCAGACAAATCCATATACACATACAAAAAAGTACTTTTTTGGGTAGCCATGGATAGAACCCAGGCCCACACATGCTAGACAGCTGTTTTATCACTTAGATCCATCTCCAGCTCTGTGAAAAAATATTTATTTTAAATAATATTTTAACTATTTGAGATGTTTATATGACCATTGGAAATAGTCTTTCTCTCTGCTTAATAAGTCATCAACTTTAGTGAGTTTTCAGTACACTGGTGTCTCCCAATTCAGAGCTCTCACATAAGAGTCCAAGGTAGGCATATGATACATAGACACAGCAACTTTATAAATGATTCTGATGTGGACTTCTGACTAAGGTTGTTTAAATTCAGCTTATTTATTTGAAAGCATCACTAAAGTTTGGATAGAAAGGTAGATGATCTGAAGTCTAGTCTGTGTCCTGTTAAATAAAAGGGCAATAATGTGGAGCAGGAGAGCAGAGATGACATATTTCTTTGTATTGGCAGGGTTGTTTTAAGTAAAACACACTATGGTATCTGGGTAAATAATCTTTCTCACTATGCTTTGTTGATACAGAATTCTAGAATTCTTTGTGTGTTCCCTGTTTTTAGATATGATTATCTTTTACACAATCTCAATTTCATTATCTTTTCATTATATTTTTGTCCTCCAAAAGTTTATCGGCTTTAAAATCTGAATGCTCTGTGGTCTAGTGTATATTTTCTGCTTAGGCTTTTTGGAGTCAGTTAAGGAATATAATAATTTATTTCTTTTTCTGAATTAGCAGGTTCTACATAATCTCAACAATGGCAGATTTGATTATCTGCAATTCATATTACCAGTTGTCTACATTTGCTATACACAAGATTTTGTTAATAGTCGAACCTGTTTTAATAAACTGTTATTGACTAGAGTTTAATATCTTGAAAGTTACTAATAACATTTGTGGTTTTATTTCATTATGTGCTTCAGAATAAGTATTTCATTTCTTCTTGAGACCAATTGATGATCTTGAAAGACTGATCAATAACATTCTACACTATATTTCTAAATTAATATAATTTCTGTTAGTAATAGCTTTTTTTTTGCTGTTATTTATTTAAAAATTTTTGATTTTCACTTTGGCACAAAAACAGTCTGTTTTTCTGAAGTAGCTACAGTAATTTAGAAGGACTTTCATTGTCCAGAATTGCTCAAGTTAGACCATCTAGTGGGCTCTAGAAGTTTAAATTTCTGGAATAACATAGGGAGTTGATAACTAAGTTAAAAATAATTAAGTGAATTATAACTACCACCATGTGTCACTTAATGATGGAGACACCCTCTGATTAGAGCATTGTTAGGCAATTTTGTCATTGTGTATCAAATGTAGTTTCACAGACTTACATGGTGTAAAAATAGATCATTCACTTGTTTTGTTCACTTGATGCAACAAATGACACGACATGAGCTTTGTGTGACTGCTGCTGTTTCAATATGGCATATTATTTTACACTAAAGTTTTCTTTTATTGTAAATAGAAGAGGAGTCTAATGGGGGAAAAACTTACACAGTAAATTCATACTCATTTAATATCATTGTGAAGCATTATATACTGTACAGTTGTATATGCTGTTTTGGGGGTTTTTTTTGACTGGCTACACAAGTTTGTTTATACCGGCTTTATCATAAATATGTTATACTTTGCACTAGCATGTTTCTAGGTGATAATTATTCAGTTCTATTATGGACTTATAGAACCATTTTCATATCATACAGCCTGAAATTGAACGAAACTGAAACAGTTACTCACAACTGTACTAATGAAATATGAGTCAGATTCTCCAGGAAACTTAGATACATATTTTGATTGGAAGAGAAAAACTTCAAGTACTACTTTACTTATGGTGTAAGTCTTCACTACTAAAAGTGTGTAGTTTTTAGATCACTGCTATACAAATACAAATATTCATTTCTGTTTGCACTGCTGTGAGCTGAGACTTGGATTTTTCTACTCAACAACATACCGGAAACATCTTTCTATGTTAATATACATTTTTACAAGTGTTGGGGTGATATGAGTTTCATAAAACTTTAAATTAGATCTGGGATGTGGCTCAATGTTACAGCTTTTGCCTACAATGGCCCTGGGTTTAATACCCACCTCTGCAAGGGCTGGAGGGACAGTGTTGACACTTACCCTATTAGATGTATGTGATATTACATGGGAAATTTATCTTTTAAAGTGAAAAAGGAGATGAATGAAGCCAAATAAATGACTAGAGCTTATTTTAAGGTTGGAATAGAAAGGTTTCAATACCTAGTTTATATGCTGGCTTGTATGGTAGACTGAGGAAAATTTTTTCCCTGTTTTTTTTTCTCATATGTATGTAATCTACACAAAAGCATTTCAGTATATGTTAGTAGAAAAGCCAACTATCACACCTGATAAAAAATACTACATTTTTTATAAAAAATAGTTGTTTTATAGGCTAATAACAAATTCAGGAACTTGTGTGCCAAAATTTTTTATTCATTAACTGCATAAATTTATTCCTTCTATTGGTTCACTGTGCACAATAACAACAGCAACAATAAGGTGCTCAAAGATGTGAAGAATAATGTCACCCTTATCTTTAATGACCCCTATGTCATGAGTATGGCATACCTGTTAGATTATAGAAGACTAAATACAGTTTTTGTTGAATAGAAAAAATTTTAAAAAACTTTTCATGTTTCTAGTTTTGTACTGTCATACTTACCTTCCTAATACTTCAGAGCTAGGTATCTATTAATGCTTTTAAAATGGGCTCATTTTGTGCCCACTGGCTTTAGAATGAGAAAGTGAAAGCCTTCCACTCTTAGAGTAGGAAAACCCTGCCATTGCTTAAGGAGGAAATATATTCATGACAGAGACATATTACATAATGTTTTGTGAACATAAAGCATCCTTTAATAAGGTATGGAAGCTTTTCATGGTCTACAGAAGAAACATAATTTTGGTCATATCATTTCTTACAGCCATTGGTGGTAGAGTCCCATAAGTTAACATATGTAACTAATTTTAATTATGACATTGAAGTTATTAAAATGAAAGTAACAGTTATTCAATTGTACATGTACTTGTTTTAGTATCATAAAATGGAGCCCAGAATATTACAACGCATCAACATTTTTATCAGATACATGAAATAATTTAATATTTAACACTGACTTTAGATATGAATGAGAACTCATTGCCAATGCCATGTGAGATTAAAATTAGTAAATATATCTTTCTTAAAGAATTTAAAAACTTGATATGTTTCATATATTAGATCTTGCAGATACTAGATTTTAACCCATGTGAAGTGATACTCTTACAAAACACATGCTTCAAGTCTTAACTTTGGGTAGAAAATAACCCATACTCAACTCAGGAAATCTCGGTTCAGCTAACTATTAGTATTTTTGGAAGGAGGAACAGTTTTACATAACCACTTACTTTTATTAGCTGTACAGAAAAAGTAACAGCTTTCAAGATCCTAGTCATTTGAATTAACTTTGCCAGGTGTACGTCATTCCTGCTGTTTCAAGATGCTCAAATTTAACTTAATGTATTCTGAACTCTATGTATAGTGACATTTTCATGGCACTTGAAATTATCATCCACAGTAACGTATGTGCAGTAGTTTCTTGATACAGTAGGATGTTGCATAGCTTATGAAAACAATTGCTTCAGAAACATTTATTACATTATGTTTTACTTCTGTATTTTTTGATGTACAAGCTTTAAATTTTTTCTTTTTATAAATAATATTTATGTAAATCTTGAAACTGTGAACATAAAAATGATGTTTTTCAAATTTTGTTGTATTTCATGCCTCAGTGAACAACTTCTACACTGGGTGTACAGGCAGGAGATAACCACACTCTTGCTTGACTCGTTGCAATAAAGGATTTACTTTTTTGAACACAAGTTAGTATTTAAAGTGTAACTTTCACTCATATAAACTTTATATTCTTAGTGATATATTTTTTTCATAAGCTAGTGTAAGTTCCAATAGAAAAGTCAAATTTGAAAGTAAATAAAATGCCATTTTTTTATTCTTATAATGAGAACAAGACTCAATTATGGTATAAAATATTCTTCCTTTGAGTATTAGGTATTTCAAATTGACAGAATTTTGACACTGTGATTGATCTAATGTATGAGTAAGCCTTAGTTAATAATGAAACAGACATAAGGCTTGTGCTACAAACCTTTGAGTTTAACCAGTATCTCTTTATTTAAGTTAGAATTTTAATGTAAAGAGTTATTTTTTCTGGGCATGGTGGTGCATACCAGGAATCCCAGTACTTGGGAGGTTGAGGCAGGACAGTCTCTGTGAGTTCAAGGCCAGCCGGGGTGACATAGTGAGTGCAAGCCCAGCCTGAACTGTATTGTGATATCCTGTCTCAGAAAAGAAGAAGAAGAAGAAAGAAGAAAGAAGAAAGAAGAAAGAAGAAAGAAGAAAGAAGAAGAAGAAGAAGAAGAAGAAGAAGAAGAAGAAGAAGAAAGAAGAAGAAGACGACGACGAAGAAGTTGTTGTTGTTATTGGGAAAGGAGAACAGTTGTTAGGTTTTTTGTTTTTTCTTTCCTAATTATATGTTATACCAACTCTTACAATTTTCAAAAGGTGATGTGGAGATCTTTTAGAAGCAACCTGAGTTTTAACTAAATTGTATACTCAATTCTTTTTAAGATTGAGGTGATATGAATAAAAATATCACTGTCAACATCCTATGCTTAAAATTACAATGAGAAAAACAAATATGTGATATTAAGGGTTTTTTTTGTTGTTTTATTTTCTTTCAGCATTGGTTTACTGAACTACCACCTGTGTTAACATTTGAGTTGTCAAGATTTGAATTTAATCAGGCATTAGGAAGACCAGAAAAAATTCACAACAAATTAGAATTTCCCCAAGTTTTATATCTGGACAGGTACGGTTTGATATATAACACAACTTTTAAAGATAAGCAAGTGAATAATTATTGGACTTACAGAAGAATATTGCTTTAAGAATTTTTCTTAAAAGTTAATCTATACTTGTGTATGAGATATCTAATACCACTTATCAAGAATGATGAAGTTCTTTTTGTATTTGAAAAGTATAATTATTGGGAGTAATGTTAAAAGAAGACTTTGTTAAAATTTTTAAAAAGTACTTTTTTGTCTTTTTTATCTGATATCTTACTGTAAATTTTCAGACAGATTCATCTTTTTTTATTATTGCTGGCCCTAACATTATATCTACAGCCAAGATATTTGTAAATACTTTTTTTTTCTCCTGATAGGTATATGCACAGAAACAGAGAAATAACAAGAATTAAGAGAGAAGAGATCAAGAGACTTAAAGATTACCTCACTGTATTACAACAAAGACTAGAAAGGTATTTTAACTCTTACAACATTATAACCATAGGAATTCATGTATTTGGTGACTGTCTAGATTTTTTTTTAATTTAAATTTGCTTTGAGAGATTTATAATTATAAGAGCAATCATTCTGAATTGATCTTCTAGTTGAATAGTTTTGTTAGAATCTGTAAGTAAACTATATTTGGCTACAGAAGATTATTTTAGTTTTTAAAATTAGGTATCTTGTCAACAAGTAATTTTTAAGTTGCTAAAAATAGAGATAAAGTTAGATGAATCTAATATTGAGGGTTAGAATGTGACTCATGAAATTTCTATTGAAACAAATGGTATCTGAGTTTTTCTCCATAACACAGGGGATCTGAGCTCAGATAACTAGAAACACCTTACAAGGGCTTATGGAGGGGAGAACTATGACAGGAGTAGGATAGGGAGAAAGGGGAGATGCTGGGCTACTCTCCGAGTGTAGGCAGAATGCATGCCACCCTATAGAGGCAGGGTGGGGCTCTGTGTGAATGTGGTTTCGTCATGCTTCCCATCATTTCTGAAAGAAGCCAAAGATTTATTTATTCATTTATTTTAGTTGTAATTTGCAAATTAATATCTAAAATTTTAATACCAAAATGATATATCTTATTTAATTACTTTGCAATTCTTTTTTTTTTTTTTTTTTGGTACCAGGGATAGTACTCACTCCTTGCTCTACTTTTTAATTCTTAAAAAATATCAATGTTCATGTTGAAAAGTGATGAAGGGTAAAATGTAGGAGGATAATAAAAGGTACTACCTTAATCTTGAGATCAGATGCCACATTTAAATATAAAAATAACTTCTGGAGATGGTAATACCAGTTCCTTTCTTCCTGTCGTGTTACAGTTTAGACTACCACTTAAAACTACAGTAGTTTGGGTTTGATTTCCTTCCTTTGGAGAAAGTTTATTTCTTGAGTATATATTCAGTTTTATCTTTTCCTTTGAAAGCAATTGAATTTCTTTGTTAAGAAAGAGTTGTTGAATTGTATTTTGTTTGAATTACTTTTAAAAACCCTATCTGTGCTGTATATACAAATAAAATCATTCATGTATTTTGTGGTTAACAGATATTTAAGCTATGGTTCAGGTCCTAAGCGATTTCCATTGGTAGATGTTCTACAGTATGCATTGGAATTTGCTTCAAGTAAACCTGTTTGCACTTCTCCTGTTGATGATATTGATGCTAGCTCCCAACCTAGTGGTTCCATACCATCACAGACATTACCAAGGTAAAAATTTTGTCAATGTAAGAGGGAATTCCCTTATTTATGTTGCATGCTAATAATTGATGCCTTTAAGGAAGTTTATAAAATGCATGGCATGATTTAATTTAGTGAATTATTTTTATTTTTTTTTATTTAAAAGAAAAGACACAGAAACAAAAAACAAAAAGCAAGAGACAAACAACAATAAACCCAACAATACTGGCTTTCAAAGCAAGATGATAGGAATTTAACAATGGTTGTTACATTGCATGTTGTCTTCAAGAGTTGCTTAGATTACCAGAAATAGACATGAAAAATTGATCTAATTATATGAGTATTAACTGTTCTTTTCTAAGAACTAATAGAAATAGTTATATATATATATATATATATATATATATATATATACAAATCTTATTTGTGTATATACAAATTTATGTCTTTTTGCTTTTCCTTTCTTCCTTTCCTCCCTTCTCCTATCCCAGTTACTTGTTCCCCATTGAGCAGTTTCTTACCCTTACATAATACTTATTGTAGATTTTGCATCTTATTTACTCTTTCAGTTTTTTATACAAGGGAGACAATATGGTATTTACACATGTGAATTTGATTTATTTCACTTATGAGTATGGTCTCAAGTTGCATCCATTTACTTACAAAAGCCTCAATGCAGACTTTCTTTATAGCTGAGCAGTACTCCAATGTATTTTTCATTCATTCCTCAATTTAGTGAATTCTGAAAAAGAGTAGATTAGCTTAGATGATTGTATGATTTGTTGGGAGTACTTTTATTTTATTATAGTAGATTTTATGGCATTAAATAGAAATTTTGATAATATTTTTCTATGCAGAATTAGATGTCAGATTGTCTTGATGTTTCAGTTATGATTCATGAAAATAATACTTCTAAATTAAAATTTATGTTTGTAAGATAGTCTGGTAGTATTACCAGGGGAAGGTCTTTATAATTTCAGCATACATTAGATTTGGTGGTCTATAGAAAATATTATAATTATAATACCCATTATAATATATAATATATATTATATATTATAATACCCATTGATCATTTTCTGTTATTCGGTTCAGAAAGCCCTGGAATTCTTTCACTATATGCATGGCTTTATACTATTGTGTTATGCTTGATATTATTGTAATTGAAACTATGCTCAACTATAGCAGAGTAAGAGATATGGCGTTAGATACTGTTGATGTCCAGTTGACTTAATGTAAAGTACTGTGTTGC